>CALNVZ010003430.1:42597896-42666916 GCA_940671915.1 Paracentrotus lividus | reverse complement strand
CTTTCTACTTCAACCTGCGTGAACCCAACAACGTCACAGAACTCACCTCATCTTTTTCCCGCATGAGCTCCTCCAAAGTGACTCAGATGAGCATCTTCCGGGACAAATGTTCTGGACGCAAACTGGATCTTAGTCCGGGCGTCCCTATCAATGACTGACTATACTGGCTCACGTGAAGTTGCATTTTGCAAGGTTCCCTTCGCTTACCCTACCCGTAGGAATAAACATCGATCAATTTTAAACTTCGAAAGGGAATGAATAAGCAGATATAATTTTGTTCTCTTTCTTTGAACTTCTGTGATAGTATTAATGAACATTTTTAGCTTATAAAGATTCTAAACCACATTGATACATATTAAAATCACATGCTTGTGATAGTAGTAAGCAAATAAATCACCGTCGATCAAATGATGGGAAGACTATCACTCCCAGGCAAGCCGGATAAGCTATCCCTCGAGCAAAGCTGAGGCAGAGATAAGCGTGTACACTCCAGAAATGTATTTGAGGGTCATTTCAATACAAATGTTATTTATAATATATCACTATTCTTTCATAAAAGGTGGATATTTTTTTTTCTGGCTCAAAGGGACCATTATGTTGCTCCGTTATTAAGTTTTCCTCATGTGTTTGTCACCGCTGTTTCTCTTTTTGGGATCCTGGTATATCTGGAACGTTCCGTCAACCCTTCCCGGGGATTTTTCTTCAAAAATTTGTCACCCCCAGGCCAAAAGATGGCCATTTTCGTCATTTTTATTTTATATTTTGGGGCCCTTTTTGTTCAAGCGCACCACCAAGGCCCCCTCATCCTACCCCAAGGAACCACGTCTGAAGATGGAGATTTGTTTTGCTCTTTAAATTAAAATCTAGATTAATGCGTTACAGGCTCCACCCTTTTGTCTAGGGGAGCGGGTCTAAATTTATTTTGATTGGGGTTCAACATTCATTTTATTCATTTTTCACCATGCGAAATTCTATCTTTCCTAAATTGTATTGTAAAATCTCACCAAACGTAAATCAAAATAAGATATTATCAGTAATTGACTATTTTACAGACTTTTCAATCAAGGCTAAACAAAATTAAGGGGAAAATGATGATATTTAAGGGTTTAAAGGTGGTTTTTTATTTCCTTGTTTCAAGCATCAAGATGGAATAAAATATTCCGGATTTTACACAAATGCTCGTTGTTTTATTTTCAACCCTCCCCTACACACAGTTAGACCTTAACCTGTCGCTAGAAATAAGTATTTATTCTTAAAGAGCAATTATAAAAAACGGTACACCTCTGGTCGCGTTTCCTGGGGCGTAGGACTGAGGGGGGGGCTTGATCGGTAGGGAAAACAAAAAGGGGACGCCAAATGAAAAAAAAAAATGACAAAAACGGGCATCACGGCGGTTTGACAAAACTTTTTGGAAAAAAGGTCCACGTGAAATGTTGGGAGAATGTCCTAAGATATAGCAGGGTCGCAAAAAAGTAAAAACAGGGACAAACATATTCAAAGAATTTTAAAGTCAGAGAAAATCATTGTCGCTTATTAAGCGGCAAAAAAAAAAATAAAATTTCCACCTTTTTGACGGACAGTGTATATCATTAGGCTGCTTTGTTATTTTATATTGTCACGTTTAAATAAATGAATTTGTCATTTACATCTAGTCCTGTTGATTTTGGAACGGCTTTGCTTTAACTTACCGAATCTACATAGTACACGACTATATATAATAAGTCCCGCAGTTATTATTATATTTTAAAGCAGAAGGAACGTATTATTTTCGTACGCCTTAGAAAATAAGTTGCTTATTGATGTAATCTTTAAATATTGGGGGATCCAAAGGGGCCGGCACACTTCTTTTAGCCCCACCCAACTTTGATATAGGCATGCTTGTTGTTCAAGCGTTATCTCCTGTTTTTAATCCCAGTGGTAGGCATCTTGTGATGGTTTTTGAATCAGTAATTTTTTCAACTGATGTTTATTATTCTTATCATTTACTGAGTGAAAATTTCTTGAATGCTTGAATTACTTTTTATAATTGATGTAATAAAGAGTTGTATGAAGGGCTTGAATTATTCTTTTATTTACTATTATCGAGAAGATTAATAAACCTATGGATGTGATAAATGTATTTTTAAATCATCATGGATATTCTTGATTCTAATTATATTTCAAGTGAAATAAGAGTAGCTTAATGTATAAGATGTTGGGTACATTTGTAAACGTGTTATTTTAAATTCTTGCAAAAGAATTCAAAAACTTCAACATGAAACAAATGGGAGTTATTGAATGAACATAAATTCATTTTTCATTATTTAACTACAATGTAAGTGGCAATAATGTATATATATTATTTAACTTTTTCTTCTTGATTAAGAATCTATAATGTATATGATACATTCGATTTTATCACTAGGCCTTTCTTTTTGTATCTTTACAGGTTGTTATTTGTCGACTCAGATTAAAGGTATAAAACCATATATCTGCATGTTGTTTGTCTCAATTATTGAATTGTCTGGGTCCTAAACCAGGGCCCCGCGTAACACAAAGTTTGCAATTTTTTGTTAAAAAGAAGACCCAGGCGTCCATCAGAGTTTTTTCCTTAAAATTTGCAATCACTCGCAAACGTTTGAGTTACGGAGCCCGGTCTCCACCGAATCCCCACATTTTGACAGTTTTTCACGTATGGTATCACACATCTTGATCACTTTGCAAGAGGACAAGAGCCAAAATCATTGCAATCTCAAATTCATTTTTTTTTTTTTTTTTTTTTTTTTTTTTTTTTTTAAGCAATTTAACTTATTCTTAAAGGGGCCTGTCCCACAGGCGGCGATCAGTTGGGTGACAACTGATAATTTCATAATTGTGCAGGAGTTCGGCTTTTAAAAGGGCGATTATAAACCCAATATACGACTGTATGTACACAGGCTACAAACAACAACTTGCTACCACACTCACAGCTCAACAAGATCGCCAAGTTTGTCCGCAACAACGATCGCCTATTGGTCCGTTTAAGACCGTTTCTGAAAATACCGGTCATCACGCCGGCGAAAAAAGCCGGCAAGAGTTCGGCCGTTCTTTAAAATCTTTCGGAAACAGGTGCCCAGCGAGCTCCTATGAACGTTGTTGACCGGCTTCACCGCTTCACGTGTGCCTCACCGTTTGCCGCCGTGTGCCACAAATCTTGGCCAGACGGTGGCAAAACGGTGAGCCAACACGGCTAATGTGACACCTGCATTAAGGGCCTGTCCCACTGGAGGGTCACTTCATCCATTCATATTACATATGCTGTAAATATTCTCCTGAGGAAGACGGAGGCAATACCGTCGAAATTTGAGACAAATCTAATAAAAATTGGCGAAAATGCATTACAGGCATTTTGTTTTTATATATGTATATATATATATATATAACAAACAAAATTAAACAAAATTTCAGATGGTTATTTGAAGAAAGTAATATGTATTTGTGGTCATTTGATAAGAAATTGAACTGGGTACCCTAGGGTATGAATAATTAAGAACATGGTGTTTTTTCGTAAATATGTCAATAAAATTTCCCTGGAATACCAAATTGCTCAAATTATCAAATTTCCTTATAGTCCAGATGTTGGTAACATACTGATCACTAAAAAGTTTGACGAAACTCATTTATTTAAAAGCAAAATTCAAAAAAACTTTAAAAATATCAGGGAATGAACAATTTTGCGGACAACTGTACATGTCTTGTCAACTTACTATCGTATGAACTTTTCTAACTCTCTCAATTTCGATCCGTTTGCATCGGCCTGCCATAGTCCGTCGTAGTAGATCTTCTACTGTGTTTCATCAAAATCGATGTCCCATGGTTCACCGCTGAGTAAATTTACACATTTCTAATAAATATTTGATAAACAAATGCATACATTTTAGACAGTGTCACACAAAAATAGACGAATGCAATTCATCGTTCAAAATCATGTAAAGCAGCGAACACTAAATATAGAGAGATGCTTACCTGTATTGGGGTCTGCATCATAAAATAAAACCGTATTTTACTCTAATAATAAATCACGTTTACTTGTATAAGTGTATGGTATCTGGTCTTTCAAAGGCATTATCTTTCGAATGAAAAAGGAAAAAGGGGTGAAATTAAAAACTCATTATTCCCGCATTGAGATAACATGGGTTTACAGTACGTAATCATCTTTTGCATATCAATTGATTATTATGATATTAAGGTCATTATTCTCCCTCTGGGCCTCATATAGGTTAAGTCGATCAATAGAACGCTACAAGTGTGTAGATTAATCAAATAATCAATATCATGTATCCCTCTTCCTCCCTCTCTCTCTCTCTCTCCTTCCTCCCTCCTCCCTCCCTCCTCCCTCCCTCCCCCCCCCTTCCTCTCTCTCTCTCTCTCTCTCTCTCTCTGACACCAAATTAATTTTCGTCAGTGTTCGATCAAAATTTAGAGGTTAAACAACATGTTAATAAATCCATACGTGTATTAATACATTTCAATGATCAGACATGATACAGATTAATGCAATCTCGTTTGCTATGAAGCAGTTAAATGTGTAAATAATTTGCTTAACATATTTGTTGCCTGAATTATTCTCACTAGAAATAAATTATCTCGTTTGCTGTCCTTAAATTTTCATCAAAAGACAGAAACAGAAAAACTTTCGTATACGTTTTCCGACATTAAACCTAAAACATTACATTTTTGCGTTGATTTATACCCTTAGAATGCAATTTTGTTTTCGCTTCCACGTTTTGCTGATATGCTTTTAACATTGGGTATTTGATTAGAATTATACAAAGGGGGAAAATCCAACCATTACTTTTCCTGTGATAGAACTTATTTTATAGCCATGATAACATCAAACTAAATCTTTTCAGAAAAGTACCATTGCTTATTACCTGACATTATTTATATTGGTTAAGTCTAAATACAAATATAGCTGACAATAGTTGTAATTAACAACCATTGTCATCGCTATATTAATGGTGTATCGATATCTCTTCTCCTTGTTCATAATCCATTTATACATTGCGTCCCAAATAAAAGTAAACCCAGCTTTGAGAGCCTCGTATTGAAATTGTATAAGAAACTATGTGTCATTAACTTCTTTTTTTTTCTTTTCATCATGACAAAGAGTAACTCAAATTATACTTGTACTGTGGTGGACGACTGAGCACTCGAGTTCGTAAAAACTTTGATCAAAAACATAAAGCACCGAGTTTTTTTCTACAGAAACAGCCTTGTCTTTCTGATAATTCATTCTTTGTTTGAGGTCAGCCTTCCTAAGTCCATTCATAAGGGACAAAGGATTACTTGGACTACAGAAAAGCAAGGACTGCTTTTGCTCAAACTTGGATTGTTTCAGTTTCTACGCTAGTGCTCAGTCATCAGTCAAAATACATGTATAAGTTGATATCATTCACTGGCGTAGCGCACCCCCCCCCCCCTAATCTCTCTCTTGTTGGGACGCACTGTATCTCTATCGTTCCCTATACTGTATCTTCATCACTCCATTTGACCTTCCATATATCTATTAGTTATTTTCTCCCTTCTCCTCCCACGATTTAGAATATATTCTGTCCTTTTTCCCCATGAATACAAGGCATAATGAATAAAATATAAAAAGATTCTGGGCCTGGCTGAGAAAGGCCAGTTAATTAGCGTATACCAATCAGTGCAGAGCAGAGCTCAAAAAGATACAGGCTTCAATTAAAAATATATAATGAAACTTCTTCATTAGTGCTTTCCGGCACTTACCTTGACCCTTGAGAACAAATCGGTGTTTTTAATTGCAAATTAGTAATCTCATATCTGGTACAGTCTGAAAGAAATCACTAGAGATGGTTGTGTGTAATTCATGTCAGAAGAATAAATCACTGCAGATCCTGAACATCACGAGAAGACAAATGATGGTATGTACAGAAAATATATTTACTTGATATGCCTATACATGTATTTGTGTGTTTTTTTATAGATGGCTCATTAAATAAAATTAATTATGTACAAATCCAAAGATTAATTTAGTAACACCTTAGTGACACGTGGATTTAACATCGCGAAAATGGACTTTAACAATTTATTTAGCTACAAAATCGTGATGGTGAAAATAAAAAAAATTTACTACAAAATATAGTTATTTGAAGACCAACGCAAGACACTGCTCAACAAGTAACGTTACTGATTTTCCCGTAAATTTAAATCAGTTAAGAATTCAATTTCATTTTCAAACGTATTTCACAGCCGGGGTATTGGTCTAAATAGAGCAAACACGGCTTTGAAATCATGATTAAATTCTATAGCAATCTACTTGGGATTTTTTTTAAATTTTTTTTTTTATCATTTTATTATTATTTCTTTAAAGATGCATTTCTACATTGACATGAGTGATACACTCTAAGAAATGAAGGGTAAGATTTGACTAATTCCGGGTCGCTCTATCGACCGATATACCCGGTTCAGGGTTAATGAAATGAACTAATTCTCTGTGATTTAAATTGACCGAAAATGTGTATGGCCTCGATGGACCGAATTCCTTGTCAAAAGGTTTCGACCCGGAAAGCGTATGGCTTCAAGGGACCCAGATTCCGGTTCAAAGAATCTGATCCACCCGGATTCTTGGTCAACAAGGCTCTAATAAACCCGGATTTCGAGTCAATGGTTTGATGACTCTGATTTTAATGCTTAAAAAAAAATTGACAAGGATGAAGAGTTTAAAAAGAATAGAGCGTAAATGGTTTAACTTTTACTGAGCAGCTATCAATTTGAATAATTTGTTGAGGGATATTTAAATATCAGTGTGCAGTTAATTTTGAATCATACCTTAATGATAATCATGTACACCCCCTTAGCACTGGTATTGCAACATGGCTAAATGCGTGTATTTTTTTCATGCTTACAAGTCTTTTATATGTTGCCATATTTTATTCATGGCCAGAGATTTGTCGAATATTTGTGTATATTCTGAAAGAGGAGACTTGACCCTTTTCATTCCTGAGATCAGTAAATACCCAGACAGAGGCACTTTTTAAACAAGGGGGCGAAAATGAACAAAGACTCCTAAAAATGACATTTTAAGAGGTGGGGATTATCAGTAAATAAAATTCTGTTTACATGTTTCCATTATCCCTGTGGCAAATTAAAAATAATCATAAGGAACCATCACAAAGGCTAATGAAAAAAGACATCACGCACAGAAGAATTTTTTTTACGTCGTTGTTAATGCAGGTGTCACATGCGCCGTGTTGGCCCACCGTTCACCACCGTTCTGGCCAATTTTGTGCACACGGCGGCAAACGGTGAGGCACACGGTGAAGCGGTTGAAGCCCGTCCAACACATTCAAAGGAGTTCGTTGGGCACCCGTTCCCGAGAGGATTTTTCAAGAACAGCCGAACTCTTGCCGGGTTATTTCCGGGTGATGACCGGGTATTTCAGAACGGACTTAAACCGGACCAGTCGTTAATAGGGCGGTAAAAGGACTGAATGAGGACGCCGCAACCGTTTCATGCCCGTTTGCAGGACGGAGATGGACCGTGGTGAGGTCGGGCAACATGAATCGATCACCCCTTTTCTTTTCCGCATCAAGTACGCCCCCTTGTGCCTAAACTTGCCAACTCCTATTACATGAAAACTATACGTGAAAACTACGTTTTTAAATGTTGTCCCCTTAATTGTTTACCAAAAGATCAATCAATAACTGAATGAATTTGAGTTAAAAACTAATACCCAGAGCAATATTTTACAAAACAAAAGTATTATATACCATGAAGAATAAATCATATGACATAAACAGGTTCATCAACTTTATTTGGGGGCTGGTTTACTCGGAAATTATATATCCATAGGGGGCCCATATTTTGTCGCATTTGTTTCATTTACTTTAAGCCCCTGTTTCTGTTTTCACATCAATTCAATTCTGGTCTAATCATTTACACCTTTTGATATACAATATCGAATTGGTCGTACTTCTAAAATATTAATTACGGATAAGATAAGTTTAGGGGATTTGCAGCAGGTTATCGCAGGAGCAAATATCATGGAATATCAAATTTGGTATGATTTATTTTTTTAATGTCATTAATATTCAGTATTACTGAAAAGAAAGTTCCGTATGACTCGGACACTAGTGCACTACATTAAGTGCATTTGTCGTGGAACTCCTCACATTGAACTCACAGCTTTGTGGTTTTAAGGATGATATTTACGAATATTTGATACTTAAAATTATCATTTCAATATGCATGAGGGAGAACCTCAAAAGTTTGTTTTTTTTCACAAACTTTCTTCATTTTAAAATAATATTAATTTGTTATGTCTTGATTATAATTATTGATAGGGGGTCAGCGTTTTGGTCTTTGGGCATCCAGTATCCCATCATTATTCAAACAATAACCATGGGGTAGGAGTCATTCCACACGGGTCACTCCATCCATTCATATGTATATTATATATTATTTATTTATTCTGGGGAAGGGGCAGGCGATAAGAGGGGGGGGTGGGCAAAGGCCCCTAATTATCAATTTTAGGCACTATTTTTACCTAATTTTTTGGTCGGGAAATGCCTGGGTAAGTCTCTTTTTGTATTTCCGATTTGTTTTTTTTTTTAGACTTCCTTGAAAAGTGGTTCAATTTTGGTATGTCATTACCATAACTAAATACCCCACTGAAATTAAATTAATTACATGAATTATATTCAATCTATGGCAAACAAAATTCGTATTTTTTGGCAATCTTAAAAAGCTGTTTGTCAGATATAAAATACAATGTCATTTACATGTATTTTTATTAATAAAAATATTATATTAAGGTATTGTCTTGTATAGTTCTGATTAATAAATTTAATCACAGTAAAATCACTTAAAGGGGTCGTGTGTAAAACAATGAAAATAAAGATAAACAAAAACTAATCCATGGATCATACAAAAATATCCAAAAAGCAGAATTATGAATGATGTAGACATTTTTGTTGATGCGATTCCATAGACTAATAGAGGGTTATAATTTGGCTAAAAGAATATGAATAATGAATTATTATGACAAAATATTAGACAATTCATAATATAATGATTAGAAATAATAAAAAAGTACTTCTATTATGATAACAATGTTTCATTTGATATAACAAGATTGAAATATTTCAAAAGCATGGGGAAATTTTCGCGGAGAAATTAAAATAATATTCGATAAAACTAATACAACTTTTTTAAATGAAAGGCGGGTATAAAGTTTACATGTAATTTGGGCAAACGACTTAGACCAAACTATACTGGAGCTTATTATGAAAGTATACCCTATATTTATTGGCAAAGCTGTTAAAATGAAACTTTAGAAACTAATGTCAAACAAAAGAAACAAATATTTAAAAAAAATGTCCATAAAAGGACCAAATCTTAAATTCTTCCCCCGGCAATGACAATAAAAGTATTTCAGATTATAACGTATCTTTTGAAAGCTGCAATATCATTTATCTCTGAGCTTGTGAAGAGAGCGGTGAGATCGAGTGCTTCGAAAACAAAGGGCGGATTGAAGACACCATATACGTGATTTGAAGACACCATCAGGGTAGATCCACCAGTCCAGTCCAACACCGTGCATGACCGCTCTTGTTGACGGGTGTGGAGCGTTTGTTCCGTCCTCACACCATCCGCATACCGTCATCACAACGCCATTATACCGCCCTTACAGCGGGTCTCCATCGGCCGGTGCCTGCGGTTCATGCCCGGCGAAAATTTTGAGCATGCACGGGCATGCCCAAAACATTCGCCGGGCATGAACCGAAGACAAAATCACGTGAGCATTTTTGACGGGTATCCACCGGAACCATGGCCTCCGTGTCCCGCGTTCGCATCAACCTGTTTTGCACGGTCGCGAACGGTGGAAAACGGTGAGTCACCCGGCGAAGAAAACAATTTTCTTTTTCCTGTCAGAGAGCGGTAAGGTCGGTGGCAAGCGGCAATCGCACGGACAAGAAGAAAGCATGGACTACATATGAGGACGGTCAGCCCGGTACCAGACTGGCTAGGACCTGGTATAGACCGGTAAAGAACGATACAGACCCGGTGAAAATGATGAAAAATGTTATGTGGCCGGTGCCGTTCTATTGCCGGTGTTCAGGCCGTAACCAGGGGGGGTTCGGGGGGTTCGAACGAACCCGCGCAGGCGAGCAGGGTCCGCTTGACCAAAAAAAAAAAATTAAAAATTAAAAACCCACTTTTTGGCAGAAATGCAGCAGATACTTGAATATAAATACAAGAAAGGAAGATTAAACCATTTTGCTTTCAGTCCCCCTACATGTAAAATCTTTCGCTCGCGCTTCGCGCTCGCAACTTTTTATTTTGGGGATGATAATCATGTTTTTTTCAGAACAAATTACGCAGAAATTACATCTAAACCATTTTGCAGGAATGTTTTCGTTTGCATTTGTGTTCTATTTTTGTATTTTTAAATGATGTTATCTTCAATGTTAGAAATGATATAACAGAAATAAGGCTAGTGGCAGGGGGGGGGCGGGCAGGGGCACAGTGACCCCCACTTTTTCATCCACCTAAAAGTGCCCTTATTCATGACCAAAAAGTGTCCCTTTTCTAAGCTAAAAAGGTGTCATCTTTATACTAAAAGAAGCCTTTCAGAGTTTTGAAAAGTCCGCGTGGACAATTTATGTTTAAAAAAGGGGCACTTTTAATATAAAAAGGGGCCCTTGTTACTCCATATGTCTTTAAAAACCACTAATTTTCGGCTCGCGCTTCGCGCTCGCGAATACTATATAGGGTCCATAATGCACAATAAACTACAATTTTGAGCTCAAAGTTCTACTCGCGCTCGGCGCTTGGAGTATTTGGGGTCTAACAGAGGCGGTGGAACCGGGGGGCAGGGGGCACAGTGCCCCCATTTTTTATGCCTCTAAAACTCTTTTCTTAGCTAAAAATGCACCTTTTTATACTACAAAGAAGCCGTTCATACTCTTTAAAAGTCCCATGGAAAATGATATTTTCTTAAAAGTATCACTTACAATACTAAAGATTGCTTCCTTTCTTTACTTCATATGTCTTTTAAAACCCCAAATTTTCCTGCTCGGTCACTATGCGACCTCGAACTGTAAAATTAACAAACAATAAGTATTTTTAAAAAAGGGTTGGACCAGTGCTCTCTGCTGGAGACAAACCTTGTCAAAAGAATTGGTGTAAATGTGTTTGGGCTAGATTGGGGGAGGCCTATGCCTGCAGCCCACAAAATATTCATTGCAAAGATTATTAATGAGCCAAGATTATTATGTATCTTCAACATGGATCCTAAAGAGTCTATAAGGCACGATTTTTAGCTCAAAACTTTCAGCTCGCGGATACTAAATAGGCTCTGATATTGCACAATTAACTCCAATTTTTGTTCTCAAAATTTTGACTCGTGCTTCGCGCTCGCATTCCTATATATTCATTACTAAATGAACAATAAAAAATAAAAGCCATTAAGATTCCTAAAATTTTCAGCTCGCGCTTCGCGCTCGCGGATATTATAAGTAGGGGCTATAATGATTTTTTTAAAGCTACTAAATAGAGTCTATAATCATGATAATGCATAATTATACTCTAAGTTTAACTCAAAATTTTCTACTCGCGCTTCGCGCTCGAAAAAAAAAAATCCTTGAAAAAGGTCAACTTTTTCAGATTTCGAACCCCCCGTAAAAATCCTAGTTACGGGCCTGGTGTTGCAAATGTTGGTTTTTTCGGTGAACGGCGAAGACCCGTTCTTTTACCCGGTGCATGTGACACCAACGATTAGGAGGATGCGTGCAAAAATCAGAGGTCGTGAATTTCCAGCAAAATGTAATAGAGAGTGTGACATTTCGATTTCTATTGTAAACTACATTATATTTACTACAAAAAACTTAACTGTAATTTTGGAATTCGGTGGAATAAACTTGTATTAAGTCGTCTTTGCAGAATAAATTTGTCTTCCTCGTATGCCACTCCTTTTGTCTTTCATTGTAGTGCACCTTTTTGGCCATTTTTAATTTTCCACAGAGATAATGGACATATGTAAACAGCGGAGAAATATGACTCTTCCTTGATAATTTTATTCACTGATAATCCGCACCACTCAGAATTTAACATTTAGGGGCCTTTGTTCATTTGTCGCCCTTTTGTTTTAAAAGTGCCCCAGTCTGGGTATTTACTGATCTCAGGAAGGAAAAGAGACAAGTCTCCTCTTTCAGGATATACATAAATATTCGACAAATCTTTAGCCATTAATAAAATATGACAACATATTTATAAAAGACTAGTAAATAAGAACAAAAATACACGCATTCAGCTATGTTCCAATACCAGTGCAAAGGGAAAGTACATTGTTTTACCTTCTTTATATCACGATCATCCTTTCGCTTAACTTTCATCATTTATGTCCCTTTTACTTGTTACCATTCTCTCGAATAAGATGTAAATCACTTGTTAATTTGCATTTTCTCAAGGATTCGATTCGCCATGTTTCAAGACGATGGCCAGCGATCCTCTTTATTGTTTCCATAGGAACAGGTAAATAAACAATACCGATTCAATATTGTTTACCTATTATTTGTAATATTACCTACTCATTCGGCCAGATAATCAAATAAAGCATCAGTTGACCAGAACTTGATTCGACAATCTTTATTGCTTTTAATTTCATATAATGAAAAAACCTATACGCATGTTGAATGTTTTCTGCATGCAATTTGCCAAACAGGCTTGGGTTATCATTGGAACCTTTACAAAATTGCTTAAATGATGATTCTCTTGGTTGTGTAAAGGTCGTGTTAGGCAATAAACGGCCCTCATGGATAGCAGTTCATGTAACTGAAGAGGACACCCTGTAAAAATAAAACTGGAACTAATTATTGGCATGATCACAAATCAATTTAGAAGCTGACATCAATAATTATTTGAGAATGGAATTGTTTAATTGAATCTTTTCTTTTATTAAGAGACGCCTCATATTGTTATATTTTTCTAAAATGGAAAATAAAATGTTCTATTGTCACATTATATTGACAAATTTCACAAAGACTGGTATCATGCTGATTAATTGGATTGAGGTTATACATTTATTTAAACTACAGTTAACTACACTTAATTGAGGTATCATCACATTATTGTCCCATTCTGTTAGCAATGGTTTGTTACAGTACAGTGCGTATCGAAAAAAAAAAAGTAATCCCTTTTTGGAGGGGCCATACTCCCAGCTCATCTTTTATCTATATTCATCTCTATAATATAATAGATGACGAATTACTCACATTACAATGATACCTTTCTTGAATCATAAATGTAACGCATAGCCGAATAAATTGCAAAGGAAGGTGGCAGGTACACTCCATGTTTTTGTCAAAGGATGAAAGACTGACAGAGGTGATTTTTCAAACCAGTCACACATCATCGCACCCAATCCTATTTGCAGGCAACAGCATTCACTCAGTCTTCATTGATTTTCTTAAAACTTGGAAAATGGAATATGTACCTGTAAATTTCATTTGCAATTTACTCAATCATGCTTTACATTTATGATTCATGAAAGGCATCATTGGAAAGGTGGAAAGTTTGTCTTTAATTATGAGTTAATATCAACAGCAAAAATAAATGAGATTGGAATATAAGCACTCTAAAAATGGATTACTTTTTTATATATACGCATTGTAGATTAAACGTGAGCGGTTGCCAGTTTTACTTCTTGTGTTTTGTATATTTTGTGATGTCAATACATATTTTATGACTCCTTTACGATCAAACAATAAATTCACGATGTAGAGAACACTATTCAAGTTTTGATATCTTCCCCTGCGCTTCCACATAAAAAAAAACGGGGTCTTCCCACAAGTTCGATGCCACGAGTCTTCGATGCCACGAGGCCGAGTATTTTATTATGATGGCAGAAAATATTATGATATGACAAAAATCGGCCTCATGTGACCGAGGACTCGTGGGATCGAGGACTCGTGGGACTGAGTACTCGTGGGACCAAGGACTCGTGGGACAGAGGACTTGTGGGAAAAATACTCGGCCTCGTGGGACCGAGGACTCGTGGGAAAATACTCGGACTCGCGGGACCGAGGACTCGTGGACCAAGGGACTCGTGGCCGACGGCCTCGAGGATCGAGGACTCCGGACCCTCCAAAAAAAAACTTTCTCTTTCCTCACAATGACCAACATGGCAAATTAGTTCCTTATATTGAACACCTTCATAAGGTATGAATATAGATCCTTTCACAATTGTGTATGTGTGTGACTCGACCCCCCCCCCTTTGTGGTCGTGTGTTGTGTTGTGTGTGTGTGTTTGTGTGTGTGTTGAATCATTTTTGCCTTACTTTTAAGATGTTCCTTCTTACACTTTCTTCACCTTATTCGAGTCGACTATCGATATCTCAAAGAAGCACGTGCACTTTAGCGTTGTCATCCGAAGAATCTGGTTATCCAGCCACCAACTATTCGGTTTCCAAAGCTCATCACTGTCCTGTCAAAAACACTGTCCCGATGAAAGGTGTCTGTGCAAACCTACCAAGCTGATCGAAGCGTGTTCCTGCGCTCTAGGTGCCAAGACTAGTTGTAACCGGTATACCAGATAATCCGTTCCTGTCAAGTCAAATGCATGTCACAAACCAATCATGACATAGAGCTATAACTGAACTGTAAATTGCATTGCCACAATTTACTTAGAGCATTTGCATGTAGTTTGTCTTAAAGAGACAATGGGGTGTAACCCTTCGATAAAACTTTCTGGTGGGCAGCGGTGGATTATCATAGCAACATAAAATGAAAATTAGCATGCTGTTCTCTTACGACGAGTTAACATATTACAAATGTGGAAGATGTTAAGCGCTAATTGTCGATCGTCAAATCTTCTTTTCAAATATATTTCTGAACTATTGTCTCAACAGATAAAAATGCGCCTGTGATAGATATTGAGCCTAATAAAATGCAGTTCAGTATCGGGCCCTCATGAATGAACACTTATATTTGTTTTTTCATCCTATACATTACTATTTAGGGATGGTAAAAAATATTAATTTTGCGGTCTGTCGAGTGAATTCTTTTAGTTGATAGTGATATAACGTGGGGGTTAATAGGTATTCCAGTAAAGGCAATCCGAAAAAACAATATTCTTAACGCTGATTGTGGATGACAGAGTGCAGCAGATCAAAAATGCAATAAAGTGTGTCGTCTTTTAACAACTTACAAAAGTCAGCAGCATTTTCTATATGAAAAAAAAATAGAGCTGTCGCTTTAGAGTAGATAATGAATTACAAACTCTATTTGATAAAACTAAATAGACGATTGTCAAAATTATTTGTTTTAAATGTATTTCTTTGTGTAATTTAAACCAGACTAGTCGGCTAAATCCTTGCGAAGAGGTTCCAAGAGTGTTGGGAGACTGTACGCATGGCTACTGAAGTCCATTGTTCCTCAACGAATTTCACCGGGACAACTAGCCGAGATGAGCTAATGCTTGCGCGTAGTTGATATTCTCCAAAATTCTTTATATTCTGTTATATATCATTCTAGTGATATCCATACAATTCTAGATAATGATGATTGCAATTGACGATCATGTGATTGAATATATCCCCATAGGAAAAAAATAAATCTCGAACAGCTCCCGGTCAATTTCGCTAATTTTTTTTCCGGGGAGAAATGCGCCTATATTTGAGTAATACGATTACAATATTCCACGATCGATCACAATCGAAAAATTCTGCTGTTCAGTTCAAATCAGATGTGCTGAAGAAACTGTACGTCGACGCAACTCATATATTTAAAGTCCCAGAACCGGACCGACCAAATGAAAATAGCCAAAAACGAAAGCTAATATGCTATATAATTACAACAATATCCCAAATTAACGCGTTATTTATGTCATCTAGAAAGTATTCTAATTAAGAAAAGATGACGAACCTCAACCAGGCCCCCCCCCCCCCCCCCCTCCCGACAATACTTGTAAAATTACCCCTAATTAAAGTGGCGAGTGATGACGTCAAAAAGTTAATGGAATGCTACAGCATCCTTGCCAGCACTGATTGACTTTGCCCCTTTCATTCATACAATAGAATTCTAGCTCACAGCGTCTCTTTGTCAACCTGACATAGCATAAACGTGGTTTTTACTAAAAGGCAAACGCATACATGACCTAGACCGCAGGAGCTGTAGCATTCCATTAACATTTTTTGACGTCAATCACTGGCACTTTTAAATTAGGGTAATCTTTACAAGTTTGTTCGGGAGGGTGGGCCTGGTTGAGTTCGGTCTCTTTTAACTAAAATACTTTTCTAGATGGACAATAAACAAGCCTTAATTTGGAATTGTTGTATTATATAGCATATTAGCTTTCGTTTTTGGCTATTTCATTTGTCGGTCCGGTCTAGGACTTTAAAACTACTCGAATATGTCTGAAGTAGGCCATAAAATGGTAGAATCACATCAGTATATCAATAATCAATCCTTCATCGAACCTCTCTTTAGTACAAATTTCCTTCATGATGGATTTGTTTTGATAGAGCAGTAAGTTAACGCGCGGTTTTTGCAAGCAGCAGGAAATTGTATGAAAGCTAGTTCATTTTTGCGGCGGGCTGGGCGGCGCAGCGCGTAGTCTCCAAACCCTACAGTTTCGTGCTTGGGTTAAGATTAGTGGTAAATGATCATTCCTTTTTTTCTGTGAATTGAGAAGTCACCAATGCTGATGATATTCATAATTTGGTTAGAAACTTGAGAAAAGAAGAGATAATAACCAAATATACCAAGAATTTCGTTAAAAGTTTAGGAAATTATGTGTCTTCGGAGGGACTGTCAAGTTACTATTTTCTCCTCAGTGGCTTCGCCCCTCGAAGAAAATAGTAACAATCCAGTCCCACCTCAGATGAATAATTTTCCACTAAACTTTCTCACAGCTTGGTATATATGAAAAATATATACTACGGCATGACATCAACATAAATATGTGCTTCATTTGCTCATTCGTAGGTAAATTCTATTTCCATGATTTACACTATACACTTTTTAAAAAAAGTTTTCACCTCATGTGTAATTTTTGAGGCAATTTTTTATTGTTGCAATAATCGATCCCCTGTAAACGTAGATCTCCAACAATTTTGTGGCGAACTAAATTTTGCTACGTCTCTTTTGGCGACAGACGTGAAAATACACGATCTTATTGGCCATTGGACCAGCTAGTTCGTACACTCTTATAAATATCTCCTTAAAAACAGAAAGGTTCTTGCAGCCGGGCTTCAAGAGCACTTGTAATCTTACTACACAATTTGCAGTAAATTTACAGACAATGGTTGTATTCTGGACTTTTTCTGCAATTTAACAGAACAGGTCTGTTTTAAAAAAAGGAAAAAGTGTTTAATTTCTGGAAATTTGTAAAATTTCATACCCCATATACCAATTTTCTGTAATTTTACTGCAAATTGTGCAATAAGATTACAGGTGTTCTTGAAGCCCTGCTGCAAGAACTTTTCTGGTTTTTTTTTTAAGTGTATGTTGTCACCAGAACGATCGACTCCTGTGGGACATGCCCTTTAGGCCTTCTTAAGAGTTAATATAAGTTTTGTCGTTTTAGACAAGACTCAAAAGCAATGGCGCCTTCTAGCTTCTGTACAAAATCATATTGAAAATCCCCAACGTGTGGGACTTCTAATTTCCTGCTTAGATAGCTATATACATGTTAATATACCACAGAACGACAACTTTTTCTGAAGCCATTTCACCACTGTCACATGGTAAATTCAAATGAATACACACACACACATGCCATTTACCTTTAACGGAATAATATCTAAGTTTTATTCCCATCAAACTCACTGTCTCAATGTTTGCTACAAGCAGGACATACATGTACCAACTATAACTTCTTCCCAGGATATAATGACCTGACTTGTCCAGCTAAAATGTGTGTTTTATATTTACTTCCAAGCATATAAAACACAACCTATGTCCTATATAAATAAACGTATACTATCCAACTAATATTTGACTCTCAACTATCAAAAATCACTGCTATTCTGTCCCCAACTAAAGCTAAGTGAACCTGTATTGTTCAAATATATCCCAATCTCCAAACTCACAACTAAACCTCTCGTCTTTAATAAAGTGAACTATTGTTCAACCATCTACCAATCTTCCAAATTACTAAACGTCACTGCTTACCACTCCTTTGTCATGTAAGTGAACCTGTATTGTTCAAATATAATTATATAGCATTTAACTTCAACCTCTGCTATAACATTGTTCTTTGCTACCCGAACATCACCATATAAGTGGACCTGTATTGTCCAAATATTTTATATTTAACTTCAACCACTATAACACCAAGTTCATACCCCCATATAACATGTATAAGTGAACCTGCATTGTTCAAATATATTTCAAAACTGCATCTTCTGTAGCTATTCTATTTCGATGCCTGTACACCACTAAACCTCTTATATTTGTATATGCCTTAAAATGATCTTTACACAAATTTCTCCTGAACCAACATGTTCCCACTCTTAAACTTCCATATCAACGCCATACAATAAGAAAGACCTGCAATGTCTTCAAAAACTTGCTGTCGACATTTTACCTTATTATCGCCAACATCTTCTCACACTCAACTGAACCTCTAGTAACTCCATTAACCTTAATCTCAACACCATAACAAGATATCACTTTTGATTTTTGTTATTAGACTTTGACACATTTCCAGACTCCTCACCAACAAAACTTTCAGTTTTAACTCCAAGTCAAGGTTAACTATAAGTCAACTATAAATCACCACAAAGAAAGCTTCTCCGTTTTAAGAGTTTTCAGAGTCTCATTCCTTCATCTCTCAAATAATTGTTCGAATGATACGGCTCACCATTTTGTCCATTTCCACAATTTACTTTGCGACGTCATGTTTCCTTCGGAGTGACGTAACTTGATCTCCGTCTCGCTCGGTAAACTTCGGCTAATACCGTCGCATGATTCTTGTCCCGATCCCATGTGCCATCGATGATAACTGCATTTCCTTGTTCACTTTGTAAAATACTGCAAAATCACACTGTTGTGTTTTCTGGATATCAAACCTGAAACAACTATTAATTTAAGTTGGGTTTCAGCACACCAAAATTAATTTCTAGAAGCCAGTGGTCTTTCTGGACTTCCCTCCATGACAGCTTTCGGTGTGTCCTTACATACAACACACTGCCTATCTATCACTGTACACTCATACACATTTCTTTATTAACACATAACATGTGTAATGAAATACCTCTCTTTTCACCAGCAGAACTTAACAATAGGCCTGCATTGGTAATGTACAAATTGAATGCTTATCCCTCATCATCAATGGCACATTTAGTCTCCTCTTTATATTTATCTCTCTCTCTCTCTCTCTCTCTCTCTCTCTCTCTCTCCTTATTCTTTCTCTCTATGTATATCTACTCTATCAATCTTCTGAAGGATAAAGACATTAAAAAGATAAAATTAAATATTTGCATTTTCAATGTGACAACACCAACTAAATTAACAGAACTGGCTACGGAAGTACAACCAACGGTGTCAATATTGCAACAGTCATTGACATCTTTTCTGAAGCCATTTCACCACCAACTGAATTAACAGAACTAGCTACGGAAGTACAACAACGTTGTCATATTGCACAGTCATTGACATTTACATCGGAACGAGCCGTGGAGAGCGAAGCCAGTGTAACTCTTCCACCTCGACGGACGCAACCGTCTCTGTTCAGGATCCAGAACCACGGTATGTAGCAACAACGAGGGCCTCTGAGATAGCAACCGCAGACTTTGATTCTGTTGCAACTTCTACCACAGCCGGAAGACTAATTCAGATGTAGTACTTCGGATTTAGTTCAAAATTCATCGTCTAAACCAAGAATGCAAGCCCAACGGAGACCCAGAATGAGATTGCATTGTCATAAAAGAAATAATGGTCATGTTTGAAGTAATTCTAGAGTCAGTGAAGTTGTGAGTCACATTCATGGTTTACATTCCCCGTTGACTGTGTGAGGTGAGGGGTATATGGTGGGAATTGAAAATCAAGAAGTATCCAATACCCCCCTGTTTTCGTATTTCGTTGATGTAATTTGTGTCTTTTTAAATGCTCTTCATAGAAAAAAAAAATATATATACTACACTGTAAAAAAAAATACAGCAAAGTGATGTCAGCAGAGTCGCCATAACAAATGTAATTTGAAAAACAGTTTGCTGTAAATTTCTCCTCTAATAATTAATGAAGAGAAAAAAGAAATCATTAGAGTTCTATAGCTGACATATTGTTAAACGGAACAAATTTTACTCCTGATGTATATTTTGTATTTCTAACGTAATTATTTGCAGGAGAAATTTACAACAAAACTGTTTTTTAAATTACATTTTTTTTATGGCGACTCTGCTGACAGCAGATTTGCTGCAAAAATACAAATATTTTTTTTACAGTGTATGATGATTGTCTAACTTACAGATTGTATGACCTGCAAAGATAATGTCTTATCTAAGTGCACATTTAAGAGCTTGAAAATATTTCGTTTAAAAGAAATTAAAATTGCCTTTATTTTCAGTGCAAACATTGGAATTGACTAAACAATCAGAAGGTGATCCATCCACGATGCTAGTTTCCCGACATCCCTTGAGCACTGTGACAACTGAGCGTGTCTTTTCTACTCCAAAGGAGATATTGAATACTGAACCAACTACATCTGAGCCTCATCCATCCACTGGCACGGTTGAGCACCAGGACAACTCTTCGAACCAATCTCCGACCATTATACCTGGGATTACAACAACTGTCGGTGGACAGTCTTCGATACGTACTACTGATAGTGACGCAGAAACAAGCAGCTCTACAACGGTACAACTATCAACGCAGACTCACGTCATGAACCAATCGGTAGTGACTACTGAGCAACAAACAACTAGGACGTCCTCTGCCGTTAATATTTGGAATTTCACCGCGGAAGGAATTAACTCGAGTTCTAATTCGTGGAGTGAAAGCCATGAAGCTTCTTTAAAACCACCATCATCACATCCAACCCCTGTACCAGAAAAAAAGACAACTACAGATACTACAGGTTTATATTGTCCTACCTCTTTTTGTGTATCTACACCCCATTTTCTGCTCCTACTATGTCAAGTAACATTTAGAATGTTGGCGTCTCTTTCAGATAATACCAGTCATATTAGTACTTTTCTAAATACCATGGGTGGTATTCTCATAGTCATAGTTTAGTTAACCCTAGGTTAACTTAGACCACACTTTTATGGAGTGCCAGTTGTCAACTAATTCACCAAGTAAAAATTATTATCATCGGGCGGAAAAAAATTTGTCATATGTATCATGAAATTAGAAGATTAGGAAAGGATGAAAGTATAATGAATTTTATTGAATCAATTGGTGCATTATCTTTGCCATGAATATGAAAGATGTAAGATAAAACCCAGCACTCCATAAAAGTGTGGTCTCAAATTCTAGTTTAACCTAGGTTTAATTTATCAGAATACCACCCATTATGTTTAATTACTCTTTATTGTTGTCTTCTCATCCTTCCATATCTACCCTTACTTGTCTCTATCTATCGCTCATCTACATTAGGCCCAACACTTTATCCTTCGATATTTCTTCTAGTTTCACCTCCCTTTTGTGTTTGTTTTCTTTCTCATCCCCCCTCCCCCTCAGTGTCATGTACAATTTAAGTCAGAATAATTATGCCCATACGATGCGTTCATGCGTTCATTTATAAATCACACGTTCAATTTCACATGAGCACGGAATTATGATCTTGAATAGATGTGAAGTCAATATTGAAAACATTTAACGTGCTCTATTCACTGTGTATGTAAATCTTTTGGATTTCTAATCCCTTGGAGTTTTAACACTACACCGTTGAATAACTCATTTTATTGAAATTGATATCTGGAACCCATTTGGTCTACTTATCTTTTCGTCTATTTAGGTTTTGGTGACGTGACTTACATGGTTATTTTTTTGTCGAGTTGTGCATTCAGTTTTCGTTTTGTTTGTATTAAATTAAAAGAAACAATTTTGAATTTATATTTTTATTAGAGGTTGCTTTGTTTTGTTTTTTTCCTTTTATGTGGTGTGAAGTGTGAATATAAACACAAAGTGGCCTCTGAACCACTTCTAAACTTTAATTTAAAGAAATGTTCAAAACAACCCCAAATGTATTTTTAAAATATTCTGTTTAAATGAAATAATGGAGTAAAGTGAAAAACATTACAACAATTTTTTTTCCTAATTTGCATATTTGTTTACGCTTTTTTAACCCCTTTTCCCCTTATTTCTTTCTCTGTCCCTCTCTCTCTCTCTCTTTCAAGGTACAGGTACGCTATTTATCCTTGGTTACGATGAGTGCTCTGATAGCCTCATGATTTCAGACTCAAACACAAACTCGTTTATTTCAATCGGCTTCGAAGAAGTTGATACGTATATGGAGGACATCGCATACGACTCTGTTGACAAGAAGGTGTATTGGCTTACCGACGACTACCCCATACAAAGGATCTGTAGCTCAAAACTTGACGGGAGAGAATATACGTGCTTTCAAATCACGATCGATTGCATAGGTATATCAACTTAGGGCAAAATGTTTGTTGAACGGAATGCATTTATTGAAGAGTACATCTTAACGTTTTTTTAACAGCGCATTGTTTGTGCGGCACCATGGCACAAGTCATGCACAAATGAACATCATTGCATAGAAGAAAAAAAAACTTGCCATTTGTGGTTTTATTCAGGGATAGCGGAGCGGTTTTGAAAGTGGAGGCTCTGTGTGGAAAATGGGGGGGGGGGGGCTTAACAGACTAAAAATCACAAATCTAAAGCAATTTTCGTGTTTTTGTACACGATTGATGAAAAAACATAGCTTTTACTCTCTCTTTTTTTTTTTTTTTTTTTTGTAATTGGCTATATTTTGTTTGCCCTGAGCAGAACAGAATAACAGAAAGGAACAGAAAATTGATCAAATTCATGGACACAATATTACGTGATTATTATTGCTCTTGCTATGTCAATTACCGGGTTATTCATTCAAATGTTTATTTTGTTGTTATTCTTTCCTTACCAACACCAAATAACAGAAGCAGAGAAAATTGAAATGGACTCGATTAGGAGGAAGCTGTACTGTTTGTGCATCAGGAGTGTTATTTCTATGAATCTGGATGGTTCTTCAATGAGAACGGAGGTCACACATCTGGGAAGTAAACATCTTGAACACTTTGTAGTGGTTAATTCGTAAGTTAAAACATCTCCAATGCTTATGTAATTAAAATATGGTCCACATTAAGCATATCTAATCACATTAGTGATACAATGTTTTGGCTTCTTTTTTTCACTAAAGCAGGGAGTCAGTAATATACACTGTTCGTCATTTAGGTGGATTTTTTTCTCTCTCTCTCTCTCTCTCTCTCTCTCTCTCTCTAGCATCATCATATTGCTCCAGCTCAAATTTCTGAAATTTGTCAACTCCCAAAATGCCCATTTTTGCAGTTAAAAAAAATGGAACGTTATTATTTGCCCCCCCCCCCATCTTGTTTTAGCCTTCATGACAAGAAAGATAAAAATGACCACTCCTAACCTCAAGTAAAAAATCGTGAAACATTCCACTGCTAAATGAATAAAAATCAGTTTTGAAATAGACGTAAGCATGCAATAGATTTGACTTAAATAGCAGTTAGCATTCTAAACTTTGACATGCGTTTCCTTGGGGTTTGAAATGCGAAGGCCTTGGTCAGCCGGGTACACAAAAAGGGGCTTCAGTACAGTTTTCTTTTTAACCCTAATCAGGCCGGGCTTTTTTGGCTGTCCTATGGCCGGGGGGGGGTTGAACCAACCCCCCCCCCCCCCCCTCCTGAGATCTCGGCCGCCGATCGAGCGAGCGCCGCGAAATTTTGCACAATGCTAGTGTGCGATGTAATCTACAAGTTAGTATCGTTAATTTTCCTGAAATAATGTTATTTTATTTTGTATTAATTAATTATGCTAATTTATGCATAATTCATACTTTTTGCTCTAATTTACTATGGTCCTAGAATGCTAAAATTTGGTCTAAATATTTTTTGTAGAATTCCTAACAATTGTACTTGAAAAAAAATTTGGTATCAAAATCATTTTCTTATGTCTTTTATTGTTTTACGAATTTCTTATGTATTTCTTTGTTTTTCGACCTTTTTTTTTTTCTTTCTCTTTTTTGGTAAAATTGATTGCAGAATCTTTTTAAAGCATAATTATGCTAAAATAAATTGATTTTAGCCACTGAGAGTGAAAATAATCATATGTTTATGAATGAAGTGAGAAAACTCTATTTGCATTGACTTTGCACACAAAATCACGTTTTTGAGCGGTTTTCGGTCTGACGGAAATTTTTGAAAATCGTGCAGCGTCGTCACCGTATGCCTGATTTTCGCGAAAATGGTTTCAAAAGATGCGCAAGACTTGAAAGTAAAAATTCATTTAGCGGCGCGGTCAAAAAATTTCGCGCGGCGGTATGGTCGCGGAAAATGTCGAGGGGGGTTGATAAATTTTTCTTTTTTAAATTCCCCCGGGAGGGTTAAAAAAAAAACGTCCAAGATATAGCCAGGGTCCCGAAAAGGGAACAAAGTATGGGAACAAGTATGTCCCGCGTACTTTCTGCTTATGATTGATGTTTATGGTTAGAATAATTTTCTGCATTTTCTACGCTCTTCTTCTCGAGTCCTTTCTCCTATTCTTCTGTTTGATTCGTAATTATACCTGATTACATTTTAAAGGTCATAGTATGCATTGTATATTATATTGATTCTTAGGGGAATCCTAGACTCTACCCATTAAGTATTGAACACAGGCGATCCCATTAGGCGAAAGAGTAGTAAGATCAGCTTGGGAGCAGGGGAAGGGGAGAAGAGGGCAATGTAGAAGGTGACTATGGTCTCCTCCGCTCCGCATTCGCATACTGGCATTTTCTACGCTAAGTTGCTATATATAATTTTTTTTTAAATATATATATATATATATATATATATATATATATATACTTGATTATATCATTAAAAAGTAATAATTTCAAAAGTGGATGTTGATTATATTCATCTTTATAAGAATAAGCTTACTTAAACAAAAACAAAAAAGGCAAACGACACAGGAGCGTGACACAATGGTAGCTTTCCAACTGCTGTGCTTTCAATACTTACTTTCCCAAACCAGGCTTTAATAAGTCTTTATATTATTATAGTATATTATTATATTATTCTATTATTGCATTCGCAATTTCAATTGCTATTAACATAGTTTACTTTCTCTTTTCTCTCTCTCTCTCTCTCTCTCTCTCTCTCTCTCTTGCTCTGTCTCCCTTCGCTCTGCATTTGATGTTTCTCTGATCTGCCTCACAATGTTCTCTACAATAGTGTAATATATCGGACGACTTCTAATAGAATCCTCAAAACCAACTTGACGGATGACTCTATTCCACTTTACCTGACAGAAGGTATGGACAAAATTGTTGGACTCTCTGTAGATTTCGCTGGTAAGTTCTTGATGTGACCGGTTTCAGAGGTTATTCCAGAATATTGGACGTTTTATATCGTTACACTTATCTTTACTAGTCTCACTGATGGCGGGATCCCTGAGAATTGCTTCTCCTGTATTGAGTCCGAGTTTTTAGCTGGACAGTGTAAAGTGAAGAGGAAAATTGTGATTGTAAAAAGGGAATGGGGAAGCCATGGAAACGAATTTGGCATTTTATAATCGTAAACAATGAAGGATTAAGCGTTGGGAGAGGTGTAGGGTACTGTCACCTCTTTATATCACCTTTGTTATAATTTATATCTTTGGGGTCATAATTTGTGGGGTAGGTTTGTGGGTTCCATTTTGAGATGGGCCATGTTAATTCTCAACCTTTGATTTATAAATTTCTGTTTATATTTTATATGGGACTTCCCAAAGATGCGTGCATGTGTCATAGTAATAAACATTCTTCTCTCCTTACAGGACAAAAGCTGTTTTTTCTGGTGCATTTACAAGGTAACGATTTTGACATCATGGAAATGGACTTCAACGGACGCAACGAAGCGCTGTATATGAACTTGATTATAGAAAATACAGGGGAAATGGATGATTTCATGGTGTTTCGCGGAAAGCTCTACTACTCATTTGGTGGAGACGTATATGACCTTGAAAGAAATATCACATACGAACAAGGCGGATGCACATACATCAGTCACATATTTCTTGGTGAAAACTGAATGAACCACTCCCTATTAGTTGCAGAACCTTTTACTTAGAACGTTAAAGGAAAATCAAAGTTATTGACATATTTCTAGTGAACAATCGAACATTTATAACTCTTTAAAGCAACCTGTGAGCCGTCCATCCATCCTCCTAAGAACGTGATCAAGGTTCTCCGAGGAAAGCTGAGGAAGATGATCAGTTCAATAGAGGCAAACGGATTTTTTTAGTCATTATCATTATTTTTTTTTAAGGAGCGTATATTCTTTAGATCTATTTGCCTACTACTTATGATTTTGTAAACATACTGCTCTTCTACATTGTATAAAGGTATTCATATATTTCTCTGAAATGAACGATTTTTGGTTATATACTTTATTGGTAGGTACATGTTACATGTAAGGATATTATGCTAGTCCGTTCATCGTCCTAGTCTTCGTTACGTCCATCTCGTCTTTATCTCGTCCGCAATCCATTGCTATCGAAGTACGTCCTTCTCGTTTAAAGTACGTTGTCATTTCGTTTTTCGATAACGGGAAGACAGACCAATTTTTTCAACTAGCTCAGTGAGATGGGGGTATTACACGTTCAAAATCTGAAGCAGTTTGCCGTCCAAGATCGTTTAGTGAGTTCGTAATACCCCCGTCACACTGAGCTCGTTCTCACTACGTCCTTGCACATTTTGCCGAACCGGCTTCGGCTGTGTGTAAACCGAGTGGACGTAGTAAAGACTTATTTCGATCTGTTTACGAACTTCATGGGCGAGCTCGGTCTGACTTTTAAAAAAAGTGTTCAAAAAACCGGGCACCCATCCCGTTCTAAAATTTAACGCACTGGCAACGTACCTGAAACGAGATGGACGTACTACAAACGAAATCGTCGTACTTCGATCGTTCTAATAACTGCGGACGGGTTTTGATTGTGTGGAACGGTTCTCTTTGAAACGGGATCTGCAACGTGGGAACAGTCATTTTCACCCGATCCTAACTAGATACCAACGAACTGCAGACGAGGTAAAGACGTGATGGACGCATTGAGGACTGCTTACGAAGCCATTGGCGTCTTAATTCAGAAATAATGTGGTCAAATTTACACGTTCTACTCAGACCAATGCCCGTTGGCATTTTTACCAAATAAATTCGTAGATTTCTCTCATTGTCACAATTAATGGGTGACAATTAAAAGGCGGATCCATTTGCTTATAGTACCACCATCGCGCCGAACGAGTTCTTATATTCTTGACAATATTGAAGAACGGGCTTAAAGCTGGTGTATAGTTTCGGGAGTTAGAAAAAATAATTTTGCTTCGCATTTAGATAAATTATGAAAGATTCAATCCAATAACAATAATAAAGCAAATTGTAGTACTTGAAATCTCGTTTTAGTGTCTTTATTTCATAATATAAGTATAAAAAAGCTAAGTCGGGGATCCGACTCATGTTAGCGCTTACGTGGAAAACCAATGGGGATTCTCATGTGTGCGTGTTACACACAGATCGTTCGCATTATTCACGCCGTAACCTCAGGCGTGCGAAACTCTCAGCAGAGGTCTAAACGGCAGTTACATTACGCTTCATTTAAAAACTTTCAATGAAATTCATCGGAAATAATGAAAGCAATGTCACAAGATCTCCCACACATATCTTTTAGTGCAATGTGGACAACATGAGACTATATTTATTCGGTTTTGTGCCAATTCCTTTTTTGTTACCAAAAACTATACACCAGGTTTAATATATGTACACACGGAGAGGACGGACTAAAGACCTATTTTAATCCGCTTAAAAACTTGTTTGACATGGCAGACGAGCTTGGACGGCAAGTCGCTTCCATTTTTTAATAAAACGGCATGCAATAATCCCCGTCACACTGAACTAGTTCTTACTACGTTTTGATGAACGGACTCAATCTGTTTACACACGGATTGAACGTAGTACAGACCTTATACAATCTGTTTACGAACTTGGCGGACGGGCTCGGACAAACAGAACGGAAAGGCAGTCCGATTTTTTAAACATTTTTAAAAAAAATCGGACTGGCTTCCAGCTCTAAAATTGAACGGAGTGACAGCGTACTTTAAATGGGAAAGACTTACTTTAAATGAAAAGGACGTACTATGAACATGTTACCAAACTTTTATAATGCTACACATGGGCACTCTTAGTGACGGTTTGGACGTGCTACGAACGGTATAAATGGAACTAGCCGTTTACTCGGTCTGAACTGGATTACATCGGATTGCGGACGAGAGAAAGACGAGATTGACGTAACGAGGACCATTTAGGAATGGACTAGCATCGTATTCAAGATAGTATTTTGCAAAGGTATCAGTTCCAACCGGATCAAACCGGATGTACTAATGCGGCAGTCACAACTCGTCGTAGGCTACGGGGCACGTGTCATCAACGTAGCCTGCGTTGCTTGTACAATGCATGCACAGGTCGTTGGACAATTTCTGCGATTCCTGCGTTTCTGTAGTAAGGGAATTGGAAAAACTTCCTGCACGTCGTACATGCAACGTGCCTCCGAGGTACCTGCGCTGCACGATTTTCCTACGAAATCCATCGTAGGGAGTTACACGTCGAAGGTACGGCGAGTTGTGACCGCCACAATAGATCATATATTTTCAAGAACGTAGTAAGTCATCAGTGGGAAGGTGGTATAAACAGTATCCGTGGTTACGGCTCTTTACGTTCTACGGTAATCCATTGCATCTTTGTGATTACTATGCCTACTTCAATTAGTTTTTTTAATCCACCATCGATTATGTCCTAATAAATGATTTTAAAATATATAATACAAGCTTTGTTAATGAGCATTTATTACGAATGACGAAACTTATATGTTTAGATATTCTAATGAAAGTTGCATAGGAACGGGGATTTAGTAATTATATATGGTTGATGTAGTGCACCTAATTATCATCCTCTATTAAGAGTATAATAGCTGTGAGCTCATCGATTAAACTGCATGCGATCAATTTGTATGATTAAATTCATACAGACTTCGTAATAAGGCTTTATCATGGTTGATTGACATTTTAGTGAATAAATTAAGTTTTTATCTCGAGTATGGACACGTGAATATGTTTAGTTTTTTTTTTTTTTTTTTTTTTTTTTTTTTTTTTTGTAATATCCCTATTAAAGGTAGTGTCATCCTTTTTCACAAATTGCGAAAACTAATGCAACTTGACATAACTTTAGAATATGATCAACCTGTACTGTCTATTCAATCTTACTGTCATAGGTTGCCTAGATCAGTCATATGAAACGAAAATCTGACTACTAATCTAGACGAGCTGTCCATCAACATCGTTGATATTACAGCGCGTGCAGCGCGGACCACACACAGCAATATACACACGGCGTATCAGCGTGCATTATTCTCTGCGCTAACGGTCAACGGTTCGCACCGTATATTTTTCGAGGTTCGAAAAAATAGGAATGAATTTTGATAATCGCAATATAATGACAAACATACACATTTGAGCTTAATCATGTTGTGGGAAGATATAGTCATTGATATACTACTTTATCCTCTCAAAAACTAGAAATGTAATATTTTTGCCTGCAAAAGGATCACACTACCTTTAATATAACATAACATTATTACCCATTATCAATTTGTATTATTAAACCGCTGACACAATAATTAGTCTCTACCGTTTTAACCAAGATATTATAAAAAATTCACCATCTATTAAAGGCAATTTAACTGTTACATTTTTGTTTAACAACAAAAAATTGATAGGAGCTTTAACAGCAAACGAACCTCATTTTCAAATAATCTCGAACAGATGAAGAACACATTTCTTATCCAAAATTATCCAATTGTTTTATTTTTTAATCATCTGCGTTAACTGAACGTGTACATGACTACCAGTGACCACAGACTCAGTACAACATGTGCCATGCAATAGCCGTTATTAATAACTATTGATGACAGATTACATCACGTGTTAACTCTTTATGGAACACTGAAAATGTTGGTCACCTATATCACTTAGGTCATCTAGTATTGATAAAACTTGACATTACAGTCGTGATAATATAATATGACAATTTCAAAAACTAGTACAGGGCCTAAGTTCAGCAATGACGATATAAGTCGTTTTGTATTCTTTTTTATTTTATTGCGTATAGCTACAATAATAATACAGGGCATTTTAATGAAAAGGGATAACACATTTAGGCCTACAAGAGCAACATAGATAAATTATTTGTTTTTGCCCCCCCCCCCCCCCAAAAAAAAAAAAATTAGCTTTGCAATGATACCTTCATTGACTTTCAGCGTTAGACATCGTATTTGTTGTTTCATTTTCTGGGGTTTCCTATTTGGAATGATTAAGATATTTTGTTTATGACTTTTCACATTAAAGGTATTATTGGAACATATTCTTCTGAACTATAGTTTGACTTGCCAATATTTAGGTTGTCTTTGTGTCTTCTGCTTTTTATCCGCTATGCATGCATTTTTTTCATTCATTTTTTACGGGGGGTGGGGGCGCGGGAGAAACTTCTTGAAATGTTGATAATAATAATACTAAGAAGAAAAAGAAGTACAAGAATAAGATTAATAATAATAATTTATAGATAATAATGAACTTCCATGAAAGTGAAATATAACAGAAGTACAGATATGAAAGAAAGACATATAGAGTGACTGCCGTAGAAGAGAGAGACGGAAACATATAGACAGAGTGACAGAAGAGAGATAGGAAAGATGTCTACCCTCAAAAGGAATTTTCCCCCCATTGCACATTTCTTTTTTTCTTTCGAATATGCTATTGACGGACTTGCGCGCGCAAAGTTGTAAATCTCATCCGGAATCGCTCAGCAGGTTTAGTTAGATTTGATTTGAGAGTGGAAAGAGAATCGGACAAGAGTAGTAGATGAAATCATATCAATGCAGCATGAGTATATTCTTCCTTCAATTCGCCAAATTTATGATACATCGATTATGCCCTCCTTTTATGTGAACTTCCTAAAATAACGATTGTCGACGAACAGCCAGCATCATGAACAGGAAACGTTCGATTAAGATGATGTGAATATGCCATCTGTATAGTCGATACGTGTCAATAATTACTACTTATTATCTTCGCGGTCTACACTATTTCAAGGTCAATAGTTTCGTTTCTCTCATCTCAAAACAATAGCTCTTGACTTTGCCTCTCTGTCTCAGAAAGTAGACATAATTGATTATTTTAACGTGGTCCACTTCTACGTGACCAATATGCTTGCTTTGCATTTCTCGAAGATCAATCTTTGATCCGACATGTCTGTGTAGATGAATTTCAGCTTATCTTATTGGAATTATAAGAATTACATTTAAATATGGTGAGTACTATTCACAATTTGTTTAATTTTGCATGTTAAGTTTTTAATTGTAAACTGCCCACGTCTTTTAATTAACGGATGACAATATTGGTAAATTATACATGTATGGTGATGTGCGCTCTGATTTAAAAAAAAAAAAAAATACTCTGTGTACGTAATTTCCCCTTTATACATCATAAAGTTAGTGAATAATGATAAAATTGCATGCATTCCAAAACGAACTTTAGGGGAGTTTGTTTTAATATAAATAAATAAATAAATAATAATTAGAAAGTTATGTCAATATGAAAGTTGTTGTAATGAAATGGACAATTTCCCATTGCCAATGCAGTTATTTTATGTGATGTAATATACATGAAGAACTCCTATTTGACATTTACAAAACATGATCGTGTAGGCTAATGTTTACAATTTTGTTTCTAACGTATCCTTGAATTTAAAGATTTTTTTTATTTTACTATCAAAATTGATGAAAAGAGGTATTTTTTTAAAGAGTGAAACAAAATTTCAAATAGCTACGTATATAAATGAAATGAACAAATGTTTATCATTATTTCTAAATAACCTCTTTACATTATACACTTTATTACATTTTTTTAACAGTCAATGACAAACATACTCCGCTTCACTGTAATGTTTATAGGTAAGTGGAAAATAATCTAGTATATACTGCATTTAACATTATTTATAATTATGATGAAATATAAAGTGTGTATCTAAATATTCATAAGTGTTTATTTACTTTATTCCATCAGATCTGCATTTCATATCAACCCATGGTATTAAAAAGAAAAACATATTTACGTTATAAATACCTCATGATGGAATGTAGTGAAAAATAATATTTGATGGTATCATATTCCGTCTAGTTATTAAAGTCAGCATGAAAATATTCCTGGTTTTTAAATCTGTACTTAAATTATTTTTGCTGTTGTTTCATTTATCATTTGTTGTAAAAAGAATCTTGCAATATCGGTGCCTTTATAAATTCATTCTAATATGTTACATTTAACATTTATGGCATTCCCCCCCCCCCCAAAAAAAAAAAACAAACAAACAAACAAACAAAAAACAAAAAACAAAAAACAAAAAAAACAACAACAACAAAAAAAACAACAAAAAAAAAACAGGAAAACAAAAACAGGAATAAAATTGTAATTAAAAGATAAATTGAAGTTGATACCTCATAGTCCTAGAAGAAGAGTATAATTATGAAATATCAAAATCTATATCAAGTTTAAAATAGGTTTGTGTGTATAAGTTTGAATAGAAATTCATATTACCAGACTAAAAAGTTAAAGTTAAAGAAAAAATTAAAGATAAAACTATAGCTTTTTAAAACTACGATGAAAAGTAATTAGTGTTTCGTTTTAATTTCCCATTTGTAGTATCTTCATCATTAGTGTCAGAAGTGGTCTCTATCACGTGTTATGGAGGCCCCTCTGGTCGCCGGACATGTCAGTTCTCTGGTAAGGGACAAAGGCTTCAAATTGTTTTTAATATCAAATCTTAAATAATGAACAATCTATCATGGTGCATTTCAGTGGAGTCTCAGGGGTGTGCATGCGCCTATGTGTGGTTGGGGGACGGTGAGAGTGGGTGAGAGAATGTGTTATGTATGTATACATATAAAACACAGCACAAAAAGAAAGTTCCCTCTATTTCAAATATCAATACATTTTTAACCAGGAGGAATTTTAAAAATCTAATTATATGTCTATGTAGGGAATTTATTTAACTACAATGGGAACGAATTTAAGGGAAAATCATCTAGTCATGCTTCAGTGAGCAATGGTTGAATGCAAAAATGTCATTTTTTGAAGTTCGCAAGCCTAAAATGGCAACTTTGATTCAATGATAACGGACCCGTTTTCGGATTTTAAACATTTTACACGTCAGAATGTATGCAAAACGTGCTTCCCAATATACGGAAACGAAATTTGCGTCAAATTTTACGGTTGAGTGAGCATGCAGCAAAAATTGCCCAAACTGCGATTTTACTTCTTTGCCATGGTATAATCGATCAAATATGACGGAATTCCTGTTTTGGAAGTGTACGCAACCAATGTCCATTCATTCACGGTTGAATGAACCCATCAAACAACCAAAAATAGGCCATTTTAGAATTACGAAGCGTCATTGTAGTAATTTTATACACTAGAAAGCATCTTAATAACAGTTTTTGGCTTGTATTTATATTCTTTGGGCACGTGTCAATGATCCTATGGCATTTATTTACAAATTTATGGAAAAGCCTTTTTCTCACGTATGGACTAAAATTCAAATTCTTACTTTGATAGAATATAACAATTCTTTTTGGGGAGTACCTTTGATTTTATTTTCACAAAAATCCCGATGTTTCACGCCTCAGTGGGCACAAGATAGAGGAAAATCATGCAAATAAGAAGAAAGTTTGGGGCTCCGTCATGGTTCAGTGACTTTTCGAATACGTAATTTGAATCAAGTTTATGCTAGTTAGAGATCAGTTGAAGTTGTGTGCCAAGTTTCGTGACATAACTCACAGTAGAATTAACAATAATAATCAATGAAATTGGCAGAATTTCACATTTGTCAGGTATTGATTTCCTCTTCCATTGACTTTATGTACAGAGGTTTAACAAAAGTTAACAAAAGGGAAATTTGGCATATTTTAATCGTCAGTTTTTGTCCATTTGACTGTGAATTATTTTATGAAACTTTGCACATAGCTTCAACTGGTCTCTAACTAACATGATCTTTATTCAAATTACGTATTGGAAAAGTCACTGAATCATGACAAAGCCCCAATTTTTCTTCTCATTTTCATGATTTTCTTGTATCTTGTGCTTGAGGCGTGAAACATTGGGATTTTTATGAAAATAAAATCAAAGGTACTCCCCGAAAAGAATTGTTTTATTTCAATCAAAGTAAGAATTTGAGTTTTAGTCCGTACGTACGACACTATAAAAATAGTACACAAGACATAAGATGTCTTCTTGGAAAATGTTCCATAGGTAGCAAATATGAGTGTGTGTGTGTGTGTGTGTGTGTGTGTGTGTGTGTCTGTGTGTGTGTGTGTGTGTGTGTCTAAGTGTGTGTGCGTGTATACGAGTGAGAGAGCGGCGAGGAAAAATATAATAAAGCGTCGTGTACGTGACAGTTAGGACTATTTTGGCATAATGTGTTATTTTCGATAATTTATCGTGTAAATAGATTGTCTGAGACGTAAATGTAAAAGCACTTCTTGCGAGAGAAGCGGCGATGTCACCACTATGACGAGGTTAGGAGAACAAGTAGTCGATATGAACTGTGGGCGACGTAAGTATTGTTTGCGTTATCATCTTTCCATTAAAATATTACTAATTCAACATCATCTTTACAAAATGATGCCATGTCATGGAAGCAATGAATTCATGGACTACATGAAAAAGATAACGTAAGATAAGTAATAGTGATGCCGTCACGAAAGTTGAAGAGAAAGGGTTAAAGTAAAAAGCGTTATCTATTTTTTTTTATTTTTTTTTTAAACGGTTTGCGACAAATCTAAATCCGTGAAGCAAACAATTATTGAACATTTAACTTGCCTGGGAGAGAAGAAATCGGGGATTTTATGGGCATAAACAAAGTGGGTTTTCTAGTCTGGGGTCTATGGGATGTACGGCCAAATTTTAATCTCCGTTTCCAAGGCTTTATAAGTTTTTATAAATGCGAAAATATGTGTTTAGGCTCGGTTTGATCATTTTATTACAAATGCTCTGCATACCCAATGAAAATCAGATAATGTGCTATTTTATACGCAAAGCTATAAGATTTGTAGTTAATTTATTAATTATTTTAAATACGATTCTTATGTAAATTATGTTGCAAAATCTGAAGGTGTTGCAACCCAGTGCATGTCCAAACGAGCCCTGGTTATCAATAAAAAAAGGCATTGATAGATTGAAGTCTGTTCCATAAACTCCACAGCTCTATGTAGCAGCAACCCATGTTTGAATGGACAGTGTACTGAGGTCGGCCGTGGTTATACGTGTACTTGTGATACCGGATGGACAGGACCACGTTGTGATCTAGGTAAGAACATTCTGATGAGCTTTTATAATAAGTTCCATTTTTGTGTTGCATATGGAATTGAGTCTAGGATTGTTATGCATTAAAGATTGACACGTGGTACGTCACAGAAATACCGTTGACTAACGAAGTTTTTTTTTAATGTCAATGTCAATGATATCTTTTTAGATTTGAATATTAGCGTGCAAGCTGCTCCTTTCCATGTCATTGGTTGTTCTTCACATCTTCCATCGTACTTTCTATATTCATTCCTCAAAGACTCGACACAGTGGACGTGCTCAGAGTCAACGGCAAGGTGCTACCATAGATCACCAAGTACACAAAGTTACGATGATGCCTTGAACTACTGCAGTGGTCTCAATCCTGTGTCGATTGTATCGGAAACGAGAGACACATCCTTACTGTTCGTAAGCACCGGGGATGAGATCAGTGAAGTAAGTGATATATTGGGGATTACTACGACGATGGATATCTGGGTGAACTGTAACGATCGCGTTGTCGAAGGCGACTTCGTATGCGTGATTGACATCAACGGAACGACCACGCCTGCCAGAAGTAAGACCAGATGCAAAATATTTCTAGTTTGTTGTTTATTGTTGATACGAAGGTCATTGCTTTGATTTTGAAGACAATAATATCAGGACGTAGCCATGGCTCGGGCAGGTGGGATATTATTAGACCAATATATTGTAGCCTTCATATTAGGGAACTTGTGGCAAAATTTCTGCTCGCAATGTTTTGTTATTGGTCATAATCATAAACTAATAAAAGGGTATCTAGATCACAAAAGCACGCCCTCTGTTTCGTCGTCGTCCAACCCAAAAATCGTGGTTACGCCCCTGATATTCAAATTTTGTATGATACCTTTTAATTCCAATTAAAGGTTGGCATATAGCTTTTTCTGGCTCTTTAATGAAGGCGGAATTGACAAGGCTTTTGTTTCCCTTATCCTCATAGTGCACCTTTTCACGCATGTCCCAAGATGATTGTCGTCCGGGCTGGGAAGGTCGCGATTCCACATTCCCGGACAAGCCCCTAATTCGTGAGCTGTGAGATTATTAGGAGTATAAGCTTACCTGTTTTGAATATATTCAAAATAAAGTAGGCACTAAGACTGATATAATCAGGTGATTGCTGTGATTTTAAATTCGATCATTTATTTAAACATCATAACTTTCGAGATATCATTATTGTTATTAGCTGGTCCATTTTGCCTCAATTTATAAAATTCAGCTTAACATTTTTTTCTTTGTTTTATCAGATTGGGAGGTCAGCCAGCCCGACGGCGGTAACACTCAGCAATGTGTAACTGTGAACACTGGCGATACTAAGTGGGAGGATAAATCATGCAGCGATTCATACGAAACCGTCTGCCAACTATACATGTAAGATCTAGACGGGGAGAATACTTCGTAAAACCTCCGTGTAGGACCTAGAAGCTGACATTTTAAAAATAAAATAACGATGTTAATGTATAAAATAGTGTGTCATAGTGAGATAAGAAAATAAACTCGATTAAATTGACGTAATTGCAACAAGATCTGTAGGACATAATGTATGAATAATAGGCCTCCATTCTCAGATCAGTCTTTATTTTGTGTGGGAGTATGGAGCCGTTGCATATCAAGCAATTATTATAACTTCGCCATCAATTGTACCTACCCTTGTAACGTTGCTCATCAGCCAATCAAAATGAGGTATTTATTGAAAGTGACCGTTGATGAAGTTATTTTTTATATTTTTATGCAACTGGGCCTATTATAGGTATACGAGAAAAAGTAACATGATAAATGTATGGGATAACTTAGTAAATAATTAACCTGTGAGAAAATTTACCGACAAATACAAATCCAGACATAATTGGTAACATTCGGGTCATTTCAAAAAGGGCGTATCATTGCTTTGTCAATTTCCTAGCTTTTTCTTCTTGAACCCACTCGAATTCCTTCAGCATAATTTTGCAGTCAAAATGAAAAACCTCAAAAAGTGTTGATCAAACCGTTGGTCAACTTTTCAATGTTTCAATAATTCCATTTAAGATGATGGATTTATAGTTTGATAATATTGTGACAATTCTTAATAATCATCTTTTTACGGTAAGTTTGTAGTCTCGAAAGACGAATCCTCACTTCATTACATAAATGTGTAATTGCAGGAGCTCCCCATTGGAGATCAACGAATGTTCAAGTAACCCGTGCCATAATGGACAGTGCATTGATGATGTAACTGCGTTCTCCTGCTCATGTGATGTAGGATGGGAAGGTGATCTATGTGACCAACTTATCCGTAAGTATTGATTCCTTATCTTTAACTTGTTCTTCCTCTCATTCAGTACAGTCCTACTTTACAACAACAAAAAAAAAACACAAAGCATCGGACATTTAGGGAACACTTGAGAGAATCTCTCTTTCTCTCTCTCTCTCTCTCCCGAATTTAACATTGCGAAGATTACTCCACACTGTTGTGTGATTTACCACATATGAGTCACATAGTCATGCTCGAATTTTTTCAGTATGAACATGATTACATATCGTATTCACACTGTGTAGAACTTTTTCCATCGAGAAGGCTATGTAGGGAACTTACTAAATATTGTTGAAAAGAGCAAAACATTTAAAGTCTCTGAGTGAAAGTTTTGTCTTGATCAAACCTTTTTCGCGGTCCAACATCTAATTAATAGATGATCTATAACACAAAAGCGATCAGAATTAAATATGCAAAGATCTGCGGGCTAAAGAGAGCAAGGCTTTGGCCAATACGCCTTAGTTGAGGAAATTATGAGCCAAATAAATTTAAGCATCACATAAAATTAACAAGCATGATATTAAATCTTACCGCACTTACCGATTGATATCCGACTGAACGTAACATTTTTGGTTTATAAATTTGTTGTTGAATAATATGAAATCAATTTATTCTTGCTCCACAGCCATTAATGTATGTGACAGCAATCCCTGTGCCTACATGCTTAATGGACGATGTAATGACACGGGCAATGGATATACGTGTGCTTGTGACGCCGGGTGGACGGGGATACGATGTGATCTTAGTAAGACATAATTTATATACCTCCACTACTATACACACTGGGCCCATTTCCTACAGGCATTGGACCGACCATATATTATAATGATTTTCGAAAAATAAATAAATAAATAAATAAAAATACATATATATATAATATAATTGACAATATACTTGGTAAAACAATAATATCTGTCTTGTGAATTCAAACATGTCAAAGAAGGTTATTACATGCTTTGCTTGTAGTTGTAGACGTTCGTCAAATCACTTAACGTGATGAATTCTTAAACAACACACACTAGAAAATATTACACCATTACTATTGATTTATCACGCCCGTCCCTTTTATAAGAAAAGCTTGTATAGTTGACTGTTTGTTATCAATCCTGTGCTATCAATCCCTGATATACAGATTCATCAGAGTGGACGTGTTCCCAGTCTACAGCAAGGTGCTTTCATCGTGCAACCACTCAATATAATTACGACAATGCCTTGGCCTACTGCAACACCCTCAATCCTACATCGCCCTTATGGGAAACAGGGAACACATCCCTGCTCTTCGTAAACACCGAGATCGCAGAAATCAGTGATCTGTTCGGAATCACTACGACGCTGTACATTTGGATCGACTGTAATGATCGAGTTGTCGAAGGGGACTTCGTCTGTGTAATCGACGCCAATGGGACGACTACGACTGACAGGAGTAAGTCTAATAAAGCGAGATTTAAAGCAATACTGAAGAAAAGATAGTGAAATGAAGAAGGATTCCACAACAAACTTTATTAGCATTTTAATTTAATTTTAAATTCCATTGTCACCAAAGGCAATGGGTGATACAAGACGGTGTGGTATTTTGGCGTCTTTGTAGGGTATAAACAAGAAAATCAGCCCCCCACCATCCCCTCCTCCCCCGTTGGGCAATCTTGGACAAGTAACTTTTGTATTTCCAGCAATACTTATTATTTGTATTTGATATTTGAGTAAATATTTCAAGTTGTAATATGTTTCCTCAGATTGGCGAGACCAGCAGCCAGGAGGAGGTATGTCTCAACAATGTGTAGCAGTGAGCACTGGTCATACGCAGTGGGAAGATAAACCCTGTAACGATATATACGATACGATCTGTCAAATACAAATGTAAGTTACTGCAGTCTAAAAGTATCTTTTGTATGATTACAGTATTTTACGTAACATGCCAGATGATTCATTTTATGTATTGCTCAGTATTCTTCGGTATATTCCCAAGTGTGATCGTATGAAACTACAGTATTCTGTCAATAGACGTTGTACATGGAGTCGAACAGTAGGCCTATGCTATGTTGGTTTTCAGAAGTAAAACTCTAAAATATCTTTAATTTTTACCTAAGACCACTTCCTTAGCTGAAATCGGAGCACACTGTAATTGCTGTGTTTTCCCCCTTCACTTTGCTTAGGGTACCGCTTGACGGCCAAGATGCGTGTGCTAGTAGTCCTTGTCAGAATGGGAACTGTTCATCTAGTCCTGGAGGATTTGTCTGTTCCTGTAATGATGGTTGGTCGGGAACACTTTGTGATAAAGGTATGCTAAAATCCATTTTTATTCTTCTTATAGCACTTCTCCTTCTTCTTCTCGAGTAATTTCTCCCGTTGTTCATGATTTTTCTGTTTCATTGTATCATTATATCTGTTTACATTTGAAAGATCATGATTTGTCCTTATGTTTTTATAAAGAGGAATTAGAATTAGGCTATACCTATTAGATAGTAAACGAAGGTAATCTCATTACGCGAGAGAGTAGTAAAATCAGTTTGGTAACAGGGTTGGGCAGTAGAGGGCGTTGTAGAAGTCGACTCATGCACTAAATATTTACCATATGTACTACTACAGAACCGTGCTTACAGTTATTTATAGTCTTACCTATTTATGCTCATATCAACCTTAACCTACTGTTCATTTTGACACATGACACATTTCAATGACAAATTCACATCTTTCAGAATGGAAATGTACGGCGTCGAAGTGCTACCATCTTCTGACTGACGAAATCATCTTCAGCGATGCAGTAGCTTACTGTGATAGTCTTAGTTCTGTAACTCTGAACCAGACCATTTTAAATGGGACCAGGAACGCATCCATTCTCTTCGTTGGATCGGAGCTAGAGATCCAGGAGGTGGAGGATTTGTTTGATTTCTTTTCCGAAACCCGTCACGTGTGGGTGAACTGTGTTGATGAAGATTCGGATGAGATATTTGTTTGTACTTTGGATGACCAAGGAGCAGTGACGGATGTGAGAAGTGAGTAACAAAGCCTGGGTCTATTCATGGCTAGAGGTGTCAGAATGACTGTGAATCCTGCTGGATATTATCAAAACCCCGGCAGGTCGAAAATACTTGTTGGAAGAGGATGACCGACTTAACAAATTTACCCGACCGATAAAAATGCATTCCTTTAATCTGAATCCCAAATATTCACAGGGACTTGAAATGGTTACCACCAAAGATCATAAAAATCTGTATCCTTAGTTGTTCTTCCCCAGCTTTTATGAACGCTCTGATTGAAGGTTATTGTTTTTTATATAAATATACAGATATATGAGGTTGCTGTTGAATAGTTGTGTTATAATGTAGGCATCGTAATTTGGTACAGACTGGTGTACTAGTAATGCACTTAAAAAACACACATTTCGAATCATTTGAAGTTTCTTATCACTGGAACATTATTTCAGAGTTTCATATCCGTTTGATATTAATTGGAATATGACACTGCTGAATCATATCACAAGTATATTATCTCTTTATTTGCCAGATTGGAGATATGATCAACCAAACGGTAATGGAAACCAAGATTGTGTAGCTGTGCTTTCTAGTGACAACAAATGGCAAGACAAAACCTGCACCGAAACATATAACACAGTATGTCAGATATACAGGTACGTTAATGTCCCTAATATATACTTACTGTTTGTTCAGTTCAGTTCAGTTTTTATTTACATATTCCAATCAAACAATAATGAAAACAACAATTATATGTCATTTCAACACTATACATTATTTGATAAATCATAAAACAAATGACATCAGTAGAAAGAAGTATGAATGAGCCTAAGTTAAAAGCTAAGCTTGTTACATTATAGGCTCCTTTGTGAAAATGATGTATAAAAATACATAAAGAAATAAATAAATACAAAGATATATAAATAGGAGTAACTGAAGAATGTGCATTAAAATATCTTTTTTTACATTGAACTACCTATCTGTACGCAATGATAATAGTGAGGCGTACCGAGATGATATCATCATTATTTTGATGTGTAATGACGACATCATCTCGGCACTACATTATAATCATACATTAATAATGATATACGCAATGGAAAAAGTGAGGGGTACCAAGATGATGTCGTACTTTGTTGTAAAATGACGACAGCATCTTGGCACTGCATTATAAACATACATTAATATTGAGATGAACATATATGTTTATGGGACTATAAAAACGATTGCTCACGTGTCATTTTCCGCCTGTGTTTTGTAACCCTTTAATAAATGGCATTTTAGCTTACATTTAAAAGTATGCAAAGATGTTGATTCAATTATTGTTTTGGGGAGGTCAGACCATAACTTAGGACCAGTATATATTATACTTTTTTGGGCAAAAAGAGTTCGTGTACGTGGTAGATGAAATAAATTACGTTGACGTGTGGGATATGAATGAACTGAGCTATTCTTTCCAAAAAATTTGGCTATTTCCGCAGGTATTTCATTAACAGACAGTTGGTGCGTGAATATTCCTAAGTTGTAAATATAAATATCGTCAATACGAAGCAATTTATTTGAAGATATATTTAACGAAAGTGAATATATATAATGAACGATACTGCCTGAACGCCAGAACAGCGAGGCTATTGAAAATTTTCCTATTGAGTATATGGATGGGTAGTATTCAGGTTAGTGAGATAACTGACTATTGTCAGCATTTTCAAAATGTTTATCTGTATTTAAAAAAAACCGCCCCTACAAAAACCATAGACGTAACAGGAAACATCCACCCCCTCCCCAACCCCATCCCCACAATAATGATATCTTGTTTCTTGTTAACTATACAGAGTACCACTTGCTGACATAGATGAATGTGCGAGTAACCCATGTGAGAACGGTGCTTGTGTTGATGGTTTAGGAGCGTTCACTTGTGACTGTGATGAGGGATGGAGTGGCACATTCTGCCAAGTGGAAGTCGGTAAGTTCATGGTTTCTATGATGGCTACCAATCACAAAGTGAATAGCGACCCAAAAGGGGAATCCTATACTATAACAAGCATATGGGTAGTATGTATGTCTTGAGTGCAGAGCGGAAGCTGCAGGTTGGTATACTCACATGTACAATCAGACTTATCACGACAGTACTTTGGTCGTTATAGAGTGCAGTGCAGCTCTGTCAAATGAATCCACGGCAAAATATTTAACGTGTTAAAGTCATGACTAGTCATGACTAGTAAGAAAACCTGCTAACAGGGGACAAGATTAGCTCCTGGGCTGAATTCCCGAAAGTCTGTCTCATTTGACTAATATATGTATGGGTATATCTATTTGTAATCGTATGCAGAGAGAATAGCACGCTTATGTTTTTCTTGCTTGCTTGCTTCAGAATGGAAGTGCACGGACACAAATTGTTTCCACGTCTTCACAGAAGAGCAAATCTTCAGTGATGCTGTCGCTTACTGTGACAGCCTTAATCCAGTAACTCTAAACCAGACCATCATAAACGGAACAAGGAACGCATCTGTTCTCTTTGTTGGTTCGGACTCTGCCATTAACGAGGTGGAGGGTCTTTTCGATTTTTTATCCTCAACTCGTCACGTATGGCTAAGCTGTATAGATGATGACTCGGATGCAGATTTCGTCTGCACAGCAGATGATAAAGGAACTTTGACTGATATAAGACGTAAGTTGTTTCTTTTGAGTTTAGCTAGTAGTAGAAATATATATCTTTTAATAATCTTTATACTACACTACTTTTGAATAATAGAGCTTCTCATTAGGATTTTTTAGCAGTTTTTAATTAAATTCCGAACATTTGTTGGAAATATAAATATAATATATATTTTTACGGTGCTACCATTCAAAATGTAATTTCGCCAGAACATGCCAAAACGGTGAATTGATTCACAGTCAAATAATTATAAGAAATAAGTTTCATTGCACAAATTATTGCAAGAGTACGTTCTCGAGGAAATAGTTAGCTGTCTTTTTATCATCAATGTAATTGTATTGTTGTTCTTATTAGTATAATTATTAATTTCATGCAAGCCAATAATACCCCTTTCTATTGTTAAAACCAATACATCAAATTCGCAGACTGGAGATATGACCAACCAAATGGAGGTGGCAGCCAAGATTGTGTCGTTGTGAAAACCAATGATAACAAATGGCAGGATAAAAGCTGTACCGAATCCTACCACACAGTATGTCAGATATATAGGTAGGTTTAATACGGTTGTGTGATAAACTTCCGCTCAATTGTTTAAATCTAGTTTGCGCATTTTTACAGAATACATGGGCCCGTAACACAAAGGTTTGCAATCAATTGGAAATTGGAAAGGACAATCATTACTGGTGTAATTGGTCAGTATTTTTATCAATCGGTACATGCAACAATGATCTTCAATTTATTATAGCCAATTTGTGATTGATTGACACGTTTGTATTACGGAGGCCTAATCCCGCCAGTTAAAGTTTTGCCAGAGGTCAAGCATATACGAAATCATTTATTATTGACACCGCTTTCTGCAATCTATGTAATAAGTCAACCAATAGTGATAAGGTTTTCTTCACTATACCGTACCCCTCAACCAGAGCTCCCACAACTGTGGGTTAGATCTTTGGTCAACCCGTCTTGAGTCTGCGCCTCACAATGTCATCATCGGCCCTAAGGAGTCCGTCCCACCAGGATTCCGTGAACCCTGGCCGTTATGGCCCTGTCCGAATCGCCTGCGGGCTGCAGTCGGCCTTTGCAAGGTATTAATGGCCAAATGGGGCATCAAAACTAAGGAAGGCCAGTATGCGAATGTGGAGAGGAGACCATGAGCCACCTTCTGCAATGCCCTCTTCTCCCCTACCCCTGCTCCCAGGCTGATCTTACTACTCTTTCGCCTAATGAGATCGCCTGCGTTCAGTACTTAATGGGTAGAATCTAATTCAAGTTAAATTCCCCTAAGAAACAATATATACCATGTAAACTATGGTCTTTAAATGTAATCAGGTATAATTACAAATCAAACAGAAGAATAGGAGAAAAGATTCGAGAAGAAGAATAGGAAGTGATAAGGCTCAAGCTAAAGTCTGTTAAAATGGCAGCACCTTAAGAACCACAAGAGCTCTTAACACAAATCCCTGTTTATTCCTTTTTATATTTTCACAGAGTACCGGTTACTGACATTAATGAATGTTCCACAAACCCTTGTGTGAATGGTAACTGTATCGATGGTGTTGCTGGTTTTACATGTTCGTGTGATCACGGCTGGATAGGGTATCTGTGTGAGGAGCCGGTTGGTAAGTGTTTCAAAATCTATCAAAAACGATCATGTGACATTTTCATGGAAAACCATTGCAGTGTAAAGCAGTAATAATATAGGTTTTCCCGGTCAAGTTTAAACTTGACCTCAATTTGACATTTCTTACAAGCACTGTCATCCGAAATGTGATCGCGACTAAAATCTAAACAATAATTCGATTAACCGATAGCTCTACTCCATAATGTAATGAACGTTAACGAATTCGATTACAAAGAGTATAAAGCCTATAGTGAAAGAATTAAAAGTAAAAGTAGTTGTAATAGTAGTAAAAGTAAAGTAGTGTAGTTAGTAGTAGTAGTAGTAAGTAGTTAGGTAGTAGTAGTATAGTAGTAGTAAGTAGTGAGTAGAGTGTAGTAGATAGAAGTAAGTGGATAAACGTAGTAATAGTAGTTTAGTAGTAGAAATATTGTACTATGAAGCTTAGCGAGTAGAACGTAGAGTAAAGTAGTTGAGAAAGTAGTAGTAGTAGTAGATAGAGTAGTAGTAGTAGTAAGTAGTAGTAGTAGTAAGTATAGTAAGTAGTAGTAGCAGTAGTTAGATAGTAGATAGTAGTAGTAGTAGTAGTAGTAGTAGTAGTAGTAGTAGTAGTAGTAATAGTAGTAGTAGAAGTTGTAATAGTAGTAGTAGAAAATAGTGTACTAGTAATGGCAGCAGTATTGGTGATACAAATAATGACTTAGTAATTATTAGTAAGATTAAGCCTACGCATTTTTATCTTTATGTTCATCATTAATACTTATTAAATAAAGATCAAAATCATTATCATTGATATCATTACATAGCACAAACGTCATTATCGATCATTATTACGTTAACTGAACAGTTTGAAATGTTGCGCAATGTTCGTATGGGTAGATTCAGGCCCGTAACTAGGATTTTTAACGGGGGGGTTCGAAATTCTGAAAAAGTGGACCTTTTTCAAGGGATTTTTTTTTTTTCGAGCGCGAAGCGCGTAGTAGAAATTTGATTAAACTTACGAGTATAATTATGGATTATCATTGATTATAGACTCTATTAGTAGCTTTAAAAAAATCATTATAGCCCCTACTTATAAATCCCCGCGAGGCGAAGCGCGAGGCTGAAAATTTAGGAATCTTATATGGCTTTTCATTTTTTATTGGTTCATTTAGTAATGATATTGGAAGCGGGGAGCGCGAAGGCACGAGCTCAAAATTTGAGAACAACAATTGGAGTTAATTTGTGCAATATCAGAGCCTATTAGTATCGCTCGAGCTGAAGTTTTGAAGCTAAAAATCGTGCCTTATAGACTCTTTAGATCCATGTTGAAGATACAAATAATCTTGCGCTCATTAATAATCTTTGCAATGAATATTTGTGGGCTGCAGGGCATAGGCCTCCCCCAATCTAGCCCAAACACATTTACCCAATTTCTTTGACAAGGTTTGTCATCCGGCAGGAAGCAGACTGCGTCCAACCCTTTTTTTAAAGAATACTTATTGTTTGTTATTTTACATCTCGGTCGCATAGTGACCGAGCAGGAAAATTGGGGTTTTTAAAAGACATATGAAGAGTAAAAAGGAGCAATCTTTAGTAATTGTAAGTGATACTTTTAAGAAAATCATTTTCCATGGACTTTTAAAAGAGTTATGAAACGGCTTCTTTGTAGTATAAAAAAGTGCATTTTTTAGCTAAGAAAGAGTTTTAGAGTGCATAAAAAATGGGCACTGTAGCTCCCCTGCCCCCGGTTCCACCGCCTCTGTTAGACCCAATACTCCAAGCGCGAGCGCTGCGAGTAAAAACTTGAGCTCAAAATTGTAGTTTATTGTGGCATTATGGACCCTATATAGTATCGCGAGCGCGAAGCGCGAGCCGAAAAATTAGTGGTTTTAAAGACATATTGGAAGTAACAAGGGCCCCTTTTTTAGTATTAAAAGTGCCCCTTTTTTTACACATAAATTGCTCCCACGGGACTTTTTCAAAACTCTGAAAGGCTTCTTTTTAGTTAAAGATTGACACCTTTTTAGCTTAGAAAGGTGACACTTTTTGCGTCATGAAAGGGCACTTTTAGGTGTGGATGAAAAAGTGGGGTCACTGTGCCCCTGCGCCCCGCCCCCCCTGCCACTAGGCCTTATTTCTGTTATATCATTTCCTAACATTGAAGATTAACATCATTAAAATAACAAAATATGAGAAACAAATGCAAACCGAAAACATTTCCTTGCAAAATGGTTTTAAATGTAATTCTGCGTAATTTGTTCTTGAAAAAAAACATGATGTATCATCCCCAAAATAAAAAGTTGCGGAGCGCGAAAGCGCGTAGCGAAAGATTCTTACATTGTTAGGGGGACTGAAAGCAAAGTGGTTTTAATCTTCCTTTCTTGTATATATTCAAAGTATCTGCTGCATTTCTGCCAAAAAGCTGGGGGTTTTAATTTTTTAATTTTTTTTTATTTCTGGTCAAGTCGGACCCTGGCTCGCCTGCGGGAGGGTTCGTCGAACCCCCCGAACCCCCCTGGTTACGCGCCTGGAGATTACATAAAAAAAGGAAAAAAGAACATAGGAATTTTAGACGTTACAACGTTTTTAAAAAAATTGCAGAGAGGCAATATCAATATATCAATAAAGCATCAATTGTTAGCTGTTTATCACTATAATTCGAAAAAAATTACAGTTATAAAATGTATTCGATGTGTTCATATCATCATCTAGGAAGCTAACACGGTTAGAAAATAAGAAAATCCAGATTCATACGTAGAACTTGATTTAAAGAACAAACAAGTGAAACTATCACGATCAAATTTAACATCATTGACATCGTCAGATAAACAGCCATATTATACATTTTTATTGCTCCCGTCATATCGCCCATTGCCTAAAGCACAAATGCGGAAGAATTCTTAGTTTTCATCTTTTTAAGTACTAGCAGGAACATTTGAAAATAGTTGGGGAAATGCAAATTTCAAACGCGACCTTAGAAAATTACTAATAGGGTGCTGCTCTGCCCAAATAAATAATCCTATATCATTTTTTTAAACGAATTGTTGCGATTTCTCTTTCTTCTATATGCTTATATTTTTTTATTTTATTTCTTATATAAGAATTAACATTTACAATAAAAAGTTACTACCAGCTAATTGAGCGGCGCAGTTCCAGGTTTGCGATTGGAGGTGTTAAAACCAGTGCTAAAAATTTGAAAAATAGGAGAAGGAAAAAGAACAATTGCAGGTGGACGCCGCTTTCAAAGGCCTTAGGAATGATGATTGAATGGGCCTATCGTCTTTTTGGGTGCCATATCATGAATCTTTGACGTTGGCAGCCCATTTATGCTCCTAAAATGTCCTGCAGCTACATGTGTTGCATGTCTACAACTATTCATGCCACGCAAAATTTTGTCAGGGGATGTCCATGAATTTCAATCCGACTTACTTCCCTTCAGTTCGCACATCAAGAGCTTTCATTTGCAATCCATCCTTTCTCGAAACATGTCGAACAACTTCAGCGTCGGTTCTCATCTTTGGCAATTAGATTGCGTCCTTCCACATTCCCAGTAATGTGCAGTGTCTTGGCTCATTTTATTGTCACTTGAATTATTAATTGAATATGCATTTTGGTTAAAACTGTAACGCTTCATATTGACACTCCAATCATTTCAATGTGTGTTTTTGTTACCAGAGTGGCGCTGTACCGCAAGTAAAATGCTACTCACCTGAATCCCCGAGAGCAAGTGTTCCAGGACGCAAAGAGCTACTTGCGCCAGCCGGCCCGGTCACTCTCAATTCAACCCCTATCGCTGTGAACGGATAACGGCGTAATGTATCGCTTTTATTTGTGAGTGCCGACATTGAGATGGCCCAAGTGGAGAGTCTTGGGGATTTCATCATCCGAGTACACTGTGGTCAAACTGTGCGATACCTAGTGGAAACAGACATGTTCGACTGCTGGCTGGACGCTGAAGGAACGACGACCAATGCAACACGTAATGTTGACATTGCTTGTATCTGAATGGTTTTATAATCTCTGTTTTGGGGAATGTAGGCCTACTTAAATACATATTTCATATTAGCAATGATTAGTAGTACATGATTTTATACACTGTATATTATGGTGTACAGGATAGTTTTTCTTTATATAAAACTTCCTCATTGAGAACCACCTCGAATTCACCTAAGAATTGTCTTGTCGGGAAAAGTTGTTCGACTTCAAAATGTCCCAGAAAGTTAATGTTAATTAACTCGTATTGTTTGTAGAAAAGAGCAAGGCCTAATCAGAATAGATAGCACAACAGTATATTAACCAAATTCCTACATTTCTTCTGCTTCAATTGTAATGATTTTGATATTTCTGTTTTCATTTGCTATTAATATTCTGTCATCGGACTTATTTCAGATTCACATTTAACCAATATTATCGGATTTTTCTTTTCTTTTTGTGGCTTTTCCAGATTGGTTATCAGGACAGCCCAATGGTGGCGCCAGTCAACCATGTGTAGCAGCTTATACCAATGATTATAAATGGCAAGATAAAGCATGTAACGGGCTTTATCGTACCGTCTGCCAAATAGTAATGTAAGTATATGGTTTTCTCATGTTTTTATTTAATTTGTCGAGGAATAATTTCGTAAACTATAAAATTGAGAGTACACTTCTGTATCCCAAAGTCACTAGCAGGTACATAATTTATTTAATTTAGAAAATCGCAATAAAAGTTTTGAGAAAAAAAAATGTATGAGGCCTACAACATAATTTGTTTTTAGACGTTCCTAAAATATGAAACATGAATAATTAGCATCACCTTTGCGTTGCAAATCATAATGTAAATAAATAATACTGTACTTGAGATAACTGTATTTTTATTATAGGCCCTAATGACATTAAATATAGATATGCCCAAAGAAGTTTCAATAAACTCATATTTATCACAATGGCCCATATTCACAAAGGCGTCAATTCAACCAAAGGTTATATTTGTGGTTTAACTATGACTAGCAAAATGTGACACAATATCAAAAAGTAAAGATGTTTATATTTATCAGGATTTTTAGTACTGAAAGTATTTTTTTTAATGCCTGGGAATGATGAGTACGAAAGTTTTCCTACCCATTACACGTGCAAGAACATGCAACGTAGACTGATTGTGTCACATTTTTCTAGCTATATAACCACAGATTTAAGCTATGGCTTAACTTAGGACACCTTTTATAACTGATAATATTTCAATCTGTCACCTAAAAAGTGACTTGTTAACATTTAAAATCTGGAAATATATTGTAAATAAACCTCATTTGTCCAGAGTTCCTCTTGAAGAAGTAGATGAATGCGCAGGTAACCCGTGTTTGAATGGAAACTGCACAGACGGTCTAGGAATGTTTACGTGTACATGTGACAGTGGTTATGCAGGAGATATGTGCGATTATCGTGTTGGTAAGTAGGCATAACAACATAGTAGCTTTGGAACCACCAGAAAAGCAACTAACAATTGTTTCTGTTTTGTTCTGTTTTTTTATTTGCTTGCCGGTTTGTTTTTTTTTCTCTCTTTTTGTGTTCGGTTTTCTTTTTCAGAAAGCTGGTGTTGATGTTGATACACATAGTTAACAAAGTAGGCCTACTGACTGGGGAGGGGGGGGGGTACGTTTTAATATAGGTCTATACAGTGCGTACCAGAAAAAAGGAAACGCCAAATTTGAGAGCCTCATATTAAAATATTATAGCTTGTGTGACTTGAAATGTGTATCATGATAAGAGCAACTCATATTCTTTCAATGATACCAAACTTATACCTGTGTTGTGACGGATGACTAAGCAGTTTGGGCCTCAAAAAACAAGCGTAAAAAGTGTCCTGTCACCAAGTTTGAGCAAAAGCAGCCCTGCATTTCCTATTAGATCAAGTAATCCTTGTGCCTAATGAATGGACTCAGGAAGGCTGGCCTCAAACAAACAATGAATGATCAGAAAGCCAGGTGCTGCTTCTCAGACAACTTGGTACAAATCACTTTTGACCAATGTTTTTAAACACTTGAGTGTTTCAGTCATCCATGACAGTATCGGTATGATTTTGATATCATTAGATAGGAATATGAGTTAATCTTTATCATGAAATTAAAAATACTTACACATTAAAGTTATACAATAATTATTTAATATGGGCTCTCAAAGTTGGGGTATATTCCTTTATCTGTACGCATGTATTACTTACTTTGCAAAAGCCAGTTGTAAACTTCAGAATCCAACATTTCATATGATTAGGACTGTGGAAATTATGCAATATGCCCATAATTAACTGAAATGGAAGTAAAGCAAACTGCCCTGTTCCACAGTTTTTTTTTCAATGATATGGAATCGTGTACTGCAATCATAGTCAACGTTTACTGCGGCAGCCCGTACACGAAATTGTGCGGGCTGCGAGTTACTAACATGAAAACTTGAGTTGCCTTCGCTTCATTATCAATTCTACTACCCACATGAAATTAAATCTAACGTATGACATTAAATCTTAACATAAAGACCGCGTCCATTATGAGTTTGTGGAAATACAGCTGAGCGGCGCAGAAAATTATACGGCTCTACATTAATGTCAACAAAACCCGGCTAACGGCGGTAAGCGACTGATTGAACAACTGCATGCAATTTATTAACTTAAGCGTACAAAACTCGCCTAAAAAACTCCCTGTGGTAAAATGGTATTGTCAGTCGATCCGTTCGAGCAAATTACTCATGGACATGAAAATATAATATTGAACTTTTATCATAGTTTTCGTAGGTAGATGCTCAGACCAGTATTGGGGAAAAAGACATTTTGGCAAGCCTATAACACCTATGTGCTAAAAGTTGTAATCAGGAAATCTTTATTTCACATAGATTGATGTTCCTAACGATTATTGCTATAAATAGTGATTCTTGTCACATTCTTGCGAATGACGCCGTGCCACATGCGATATGCATGTGATATATGCGGAAATATTGACCCATCGAGTAAAGATTCGTTTGTGATAATGTTCAAAGTGACAGGACTTTTTTTTTAACCAATCGAAATGAATGTACCATATTTGGAAAGCTGAGAATTCAAAGCTTTTTAAAAACTGCTTGATCATTAGGGGAGACCGGGATATGGAAGTTACACGGGTCAGTTGTTACAGTTCTCAGTGTGTTAAGTTGGAACAAGAGAGTTCGTGCTAACTGGCATCTATATACAGCCTACACATAGCTGTGATGAATTGCCGTCGTGAGGTTTCTCCGCTTGTTTTATTTAAAAAGTAATCAACAAAAAACATTATTTACAGTTCCAAGTGAATTTTTGACAAAAATTAAAATTGTAATAGTTTTACAATGAAGGCACAATCATGATAGTCTGGTAATTGTGACATCATATACATGTATGTCACTAATATACCCTGAGCCATGCCCTGTAAATTCTGCCTAATGGCTTTGCTACAGTTGATTATTTGTTAAAATCACCCATGGGATGTTGTTACAACAACCTACCTCATGTCGATGTACAACCTACCCAATTACATTACACATGTAAAGTAATTTTTTGTTCAATTTTCAGGGGTTAATAATTTTAATATTTTCTATTATTAAACTATTAGTCTATGCTAGAGCTCTACTTGATCTACTGTTAACGATACCAAGAAACTGGAAAGTTGAAACAAAAGTATGGTATAAGAGATCTACACATTTTAACAAATTACCCCGTATGTTTACATAGTAACAATTGACCCCGTATGGTGTAACAACCTACCCCGTATATGGGGTAGGTTGTTACAAAAAAATGTCTTCATTAATTAAGCTGTAGTTAATTAGTGTTTACATGTTTTCAAGTTTTATGTGCCTCAGGGTTTAGCCAACATAATAGGCTAACTACAGACCCAAAATGGAGTGTGTGAGTACTTTAATTAGAATTATCTGGCCCAAAATGTGAATTTTGTAACGTCCATACCCGGTCTCCCCTAGGTGTAATATAATTATGCGTAATCGAGGAAGATGACTATGCAGCGTATGAGCTATTTTGAGAGCAAAATTGGCCATATTGTACAGGAATTTGATCTGACTAGGATTTCGAATTGACACAAGTGACAGGACTTTTTTTCCCTTTGCAATAAGTTATTCCTATTTTTGAAAAATTCAGACTCTTAGCGTACTTATTCAAGTTGATTATTTCTTTGAAAAGGTAGTTGCTCGCCATAATCAAGAAAACAAAGTGAAAAAACTGTGCAAAATACAAAATGTCTATGGCCGCGTTCGCTTTGCGTAGAGTGATAGCGCCCTCTTCCCCTTAAGTTTACAACTAGAATTGATATGTTCCAGGCTAGAATGTCAAAATTATGGAATAAAAGATTGACAAAACTATTTAATTTATTAGTTTGTGTACTTAAAATACTAGACGGATGACTATAATCGTTTTTCATGATGATCATAAAACAAAAAATGTCGTCAGAATTGCCGTTTCAGTGAAGTTGAATGATTTACATTCGCGGTGTTTAGTTTGCAACACGCTAGTATTTTGACGGAGACTCTGAAATGGACTGGAAAATACAAGATTTCTTCAAGTGCACACAACTTTTAGGAATATCTGATTTGTGAAGGGTCTTTTAGGTAATTGGCATAACATAAATTATACTTTTGCTATATTTTACCCATTCTTAGTGGTATTTTTAACCATTCCAAATAGAACTTTAAACATTTTGAGGGGTTTCCCTCAGGATGCTGACACTTCGTGGCAGCGTCTCGGGGCTAAGTCAACGTAGGCTACCATTTAAAGGAATGAAGTAGTTAGTCTCTATTCTGTTATCTATTGGTCTGTTACAAAAAAAAAAGTTATAGTTTTTGTTAAACTTTTTTTTACCATTTCTTTAGTTTTGCATCAATTGTGTTGAAACTTTTCAATGATCCTTGGGTTTACCGCATATAGGCCTACCGGTACCGATTAAAAAAAATATGATGTCCCCTATCTCGTTATCGTGCGGTTACCTTTTCGGAGCGACATGGCGAATTAGGCAGAGGATATGTTGACCATGTTGACAATCATCGATAATGTAAAGATATATATATTTTGTCATGAACGTACAGAATGGCAATGCTCCGCTACCAAATGCTTCCACATGAATCCCAACCAACAGAACTTCGATGACGCCGTAGACTACTGCAGTGACCTCGGTCCCGTCTCGCTGAACTCCACCATCATGAATGGGAGCAGAGACTCATCCGTGCTCTTCGCCGGGACCAATGCCGAGATCATGGAAATAGAGGCTCTTTTAGGGATATCATCGAATCTCTTTATATGGATCAACTGCAATGATCGACAAGTTGAGGGAACCTTTGAGTGTTTTGTTGATGCACAGGGCAATGTTACACTCGCGCAGAGTAAGTAATATTAATGTAAATATGAAAATAAAGTATAAGATTAACATGTTTGAAAAAAAAAAGTTTCGGAGTAGCCTAAATCTTCATGTTCAAGTGATTGAATCCACATGTAGGCCTATAGGAATCACTAATTGTTTGGATTTTACCCAATTATAGGCCTTATCTTATAGACAGCTTTGACCGTAATGGTATTAAATAAGCATCGTTTAAAGCGCTACTCTAACTTCCCCTGATTTATGGGGCAATCATGCATTAAAAAAAATGTCTTCCTTATAGGTAACTTGTCGGCCATTAATAATTAATATTGTAAGATCAATTAAACCCGATTGTGATCAGGCTAGTGACATCCGTTATCATTATGTTTATTTATTTCTAAGGAAGAGTAAGGGAAATGCGAGCTCAAGCAAATAGCGTACAAAACATAATTGAGCTTGTTTATTCTGCATTTCCAAAGTAGAAATAGAAATAAATTAAAAGATATTGATACCTTTGATAAGTATATGGCATATTAATATCTCGAAATTGGAGATTATTTATGTTTCCTTTAAGGGAGTCAATTTAGTTTATTAAAATTTTAAGATTTTAAGATTGTTTCATTAATATGGGTAAACTATAGCGTTTTTGTTGGCGATCACAGTGTTTTTTTTTTTTTTTTTTTTAATTTTATTTTTCTTTCTATTCTTTATCACAAAAAGATTGGCTTTCGAATCAACCGAACGGAGATTCTTCTCAGCAATGTGTTGCCGTGGAAACAGATGATGATGAATGGCAGGACAAAGAATGCGATAATCTCTACAATACCGTCTGCCAAATAGTGATTTAAGTTACGTAACACTGGAAATAGGCATGTTTCATTAATTTTTTTCTTTTCTTTTTTTTTTTACTTTCTCTGTTCCTGGATATTTTCCCAGCAGTAGGCCTATGTTGCATTGAGTACATTCGATAAGTTAGGTTTTCCTGGTCAATATTAAACTCTTTGAAATCGAATCCGTTAATGTTGAACTTGAACTTGAACTTGAACTTGAACTTGAACTTGAACTTTATCCATTCAATTAACATCATCAAAATACATTCACATTTTTACATGGCATTTGATATACAGAGATGTAATATAAGGATAAAAAGGGGATCAGAAAATAGCATGACTATGCTTATCGAGTCTGATACCTGATGTTCTTACAGAATACAATAATGAGATATTTACAATGGTTAAACAGAAGGTATTTACAATATAAGATGCATGCAATGGTAAAACATGTCATTATAGTCATAATAAATTTGTAGTCTAATAGTATACTAAATGTTATATAAGTCCCTAAACTTTGCAAAAATAATTTGTAACTGCAGGTGCAAAATTACTTGTTTATTCATGATTGATTTATTCTTCGAGTAAATATTCTTTCAAAAGTTTGCGAAAATAAAATCTTGATAATGTTTTCCTTAATATACCAATGGTAAATCATTCCAAAAGCTCGTACCTGTATACGTTAAGGAAAATTGTCCCTGCTTTGATCTGAATTTAGGTATATGAAGTTCATTCAGGATAAACGATACCTCATGAACTGCCGGTCGTGAGGTTTCTCCGTTGTTTTATTAAAAAGTAAATCAACAAAAAACATTTTTTACAGTTCCAAGTGAATTTTTGACAAAAATTAAAATTTGTAATAGTTCTTACAATTGAAGGCACATGATGATAGTCTGGTATTGTGAATATAGTACATGTATGTCACTAATATACCCCTGAGCCATGCCCTGTAATTCTGCCTAATGGCTTTGCTACACTTGATTTTATGTGTAAAATCACCCATGGGGTAGATTGTTACAACAACCTACCCCATGTCGATGTAACAACCTACCCCAATACCATTACACATGTAAAGTAATTTTGTTTCAATTTTAAGGTGTTAATAATTTGATATTTAGTCTATTCTAGAGCTCTACTTGATCTACTGTTAACAATACCCAGAAACTGGAAAGTTGAAACAAAAGTATGGTATAAGAGATTACACATTCTAACAAATTACCCCGTATGTTTACATATAGTAACAATTTACCCTGTATGGTGTAACAACTTACTCCTTATACGGGGTAGGTTGTTACAAAAAAAATGTCTTCATTAATTAAGCTGTAGTTAATTAGTGTTTACATGTTTTCAAGTTTTTTCACAGTTTTTATGTGCCTCAGATTTTAGCCAACATAATAGGCCTAACTACAGAACCAAAATGGAGTGTGTGAGTAGGGGAGACCGGGTATGGAAGTTACACGGAGTCAGTGTATCAAGTTCTCAGTGTGCTAAGATGGAACAAAGAGAGGATGTGCTAACTGGCATCTATATACAGCCTACACATATCTGTGATGAACTGCCGGTCGTGAGGTTTCTCCGTTGTTTTATTAAAAAGTAAATCAACAAAAACCATTTTTTACAGTTCAAGTAAATTTTTGACAAAAAATTGAAATTTGTAATAGCTTCTTACAACTGAAGGCACATGATGATAGTCTGGTATTGTAAATTAGTTCATGTATGTCACTAATATACCCCCTAGCCATGCCCTGTAATTCTGCTGCCTAATACTGTCTCTACAGTGATGTTTGTGTGTAAAATCACCCCATGGGGTAGGTTGTTACAAACAACCTACCCCTACGATGATGAGGTTTACGGTTCACCATGTGTTAGTCCTAAAAAGGACTGTTTAGGAGTTAGAAGAGGAAATGACAGATTAAAAAGAAATAGAAAATTGATAGGCGAGGTAGAGAGGTAGAGAGATAGAATTAGAGGTAATCTTTCGTGATTTTAGTCCTGAAAAGGACTGTAACCAGTTGAGATACGAGGAAGGCTTGAGTAGTAGTAGAGAGTGCTCGACGTTTCGGACAGGTTGACTGTCCGTCTTCAGGAGTGAAGAGTGGTAGAAAGATGCGTGGGATGTATAGCTGATGTGCGGACGGGTGGAGATAGCATCGACGCCGGACGGTCGGCGTGGTGGGCTCTATGTTGTAGCTGCGTGGGTGGCTGGTTGCGGGAAAGTCGGGTGTCGAATGCGGACGTTGGTGAAATCGAGGCCGGTGGCTGGCGTAGAGGCGGTGTCCTATTGTGGTCGAAGAGTCGTGGCGTGGGCGTTGCGTTTCGGCGGCGGGTCGGAGGTTTGTGCGGCAATGTGTTGGATTGAGTCGGCGTAGCTGTCGGCGTGGCGATGGGCTCGTTTCCGGTGAGGTGACTGGATGTTGGGGTGTCGTCGGCGAAGGTTGAAGACAGAGGTGGCGCTGGTAGACGAAGACGGTCGAGGTGGGGTTGGTTCGTTGTGGAAATTGGGTTCCAGATGCTATTGATGTAGAGTCCGTGTCTTGGGGTACGGTGTTATGGCGATGGATTTCGAAGGCTTCCCTGATCCTTCTTGAGTTCCAGTGGCGGATGGTCGTGATGAGGTGCTGTTGTCCCAGTTGTATGCGGTGTTCTCTTGTTGGGCGTGCTTGACAATGGCGGATTTGTCCCAGTCGCTGAGTCGTGGCAGTTTTTGTGTTCCTTTGAGTCTGGTGTCGAAGTTGCGGCCTGTTTCCCCCGATGTACACTTTACCGCATACACAGGAATGCGGTAAAACACCTGGTTGCTTGTTGATTGGTTCCTGTCCTTGTGTGAGTAGAGGATTGAGTGTAGCTTGGTGGAGGAGCGGTGTCTAACTTGAATGTTGGCCGATCGGAGGATACGTGTAGTTGGTGGGAGATCTTGCCGATGTAGGGAGTACAACTGTTGAAGGAGGATTGGTAGTCGGAGCTTGGTCGTTGGTGGCGCTATCGGTGGTTCTGGTTGGAGGAGGGCTTGTGTTGATAGTCCGGCAGTGGGTACTGGTTGATGTGGTGTAGGTTGAGGGCTGTGACATGTCGAGTTCTTGAGGAAGATGTTGCTTGTCGCTGAGATGGTAGGCTCGTCTGATGAGCGGTGTTGAGGGGGTACGATGCAGATGGATGGTGTGGTGGGGCGTAGTGAAGATAGCGGTCGGTGTGGTAGGCTTCCTGTAGCTTACCGCATTCCCTGTGAATGCGGTAAAGTGTACATCGGGGAAACAGGCCGCAACTTCGACACCAGACTCAAGGAACACAAAAAACTGCCAACGACTCAGCGACTGGGACAAATCCGCCATTGTCAAGCACGCCCAACAAGAGAACCACCGCATCAACTGGGACAACAGCCACCTCATCACGACCATCCGCCACTGGAACTCAAGAAGGATCAGGGAAGCCATCGAAATCCATCGCCATAACACCGTACCCCAAGACACAGGACTCTACATCAATAGCATCTGGAACCAATTCTCACAACGAACCAACCCCACCTCGACCGTCTTCGTCTACCAGCGCCACCTCTGCTTCAACTTCGCCGACGACACCCAACATCCAGTCACCTCACCCGAGAACCAGCCCATCGCCACGCCGACAGCTACGCCGACTCAATCCAACAACTTCCGCCACAACCTCTGACCCCGCCGGAAACGCAACGCCCACGCCACGACTCTTCGACCACAATAGGACACCGCCTCTACGCCAGCCCCACCGGCCTCGATTTCACCAACGTCCGCATTCGACACCCGACTTTCCCGCCAACCAGCCACCCACGCAGCTACACAATAGAGCTCCACCCACGCCGACCGTCCGGCGTCGATGCTACTCCCACGTCCGCACATCAGCTATACATCCCACCGCATCTTCTACCACTCTTCACTCCTGAAGACGGACAGTCAACCTGTCCGAAACGTCGAGGACTCTCTACTACTACTCAAGCCTTCCTCGTATCTCAACTGGTTTACAGTCCTTTTCAGGACTAAATCACGAAAGATTACCTCTAATTCTACTCTCTACTCTCTATCTCGCCTATCAATTTTCTACTTTCTTTAACTCTTCATTTCCTCTTCTACTCTCCTCAAACAGTCCTTTTAGGACTAACCACATGGTGAACCGTAAACCTCATCATCGTATTCGAATCCACCATGCAAGCATCTACCTTCAAACACCATTTGAACCTACCGCCTATGATTGATGTAACAACTTACCCAATTACATTACATATGTAAAATTACATTTTGTCTCAATTTTCATGTGTATATATTTTATTTTTCTATTATTACTTTTGTCTATTCTAGAGCCTCTACTTGAACTACTGTTAACGATGTCAAGAAACTGGAAAGTTGAAATTAAAGTATGGTATAAGAGATTTAACATTGTCAACTTACCCCGTATGTTTACATATATGTAACAATTGACCCCGTATGGTGTAACAACCTACCCCGTATATGGGGTAGTGTTGTTACAAAAAAATGTCTTCACAAATTAAGCTGTAAGTTAATTAGTGTTTACATGTTTTTATATGCCTCAGGTTTTAGCCAACATGATAGGCTAACTACAGAACCAATATGGAGTGCGTGAGTTCTTTCATTGGAATTATCTGGCCCAAAATGTGAATTTTGTAACGTCCATACCCGGTCTCCCCTACTTTCATTAGAATTATCTGGCCCAAAATGTGAATTTTGTAACGTCCATCCCCGGTCTCCCCTATCATGCAAAAGTGTTTGTCAAAGTATTGATCTAACTATAAGTAGTTAACACTGTATTGGTAATGTGTTAAAAAAAAAAGAAGAAGATAATTCGCCATACTGTCACTCGCAATGTCACAGGTCGAATTCTGGTCATTTCACGAATAACTAATGCGGCGGTCACAACTCGTCGTAGGCTACGGGGCACGTGCCATCAACGTAGCCTGCGTTGCATGTGTATTGTATGCACAGGTCGTTGGTCAATTTCTGCGATTCCTGCGTTTCTGTAGTAATGCGGCGGTCACAACTCGCCGTACCATCGACGTGCAACTCCCTACGATGGATTTCGTGGAAAATTCGTGCAGCGGAGATACCTTGCAGGTGCAATGCATGTACGACGTGCAGGAAGTTTTTACAATATACCCTTACTACAGAAACGCAGGAATCGCAGAAGTTGACCCAAGACCTGTGCGTGCATTGCACATGCATCGCAGGCTACGTTGATGGCACATGCCCCGTAGCCTACGACGAGTTGTGATAAGGGTTGTGATAAGGGTATTGGAAAAACTTCCTGCACGTCGTACAGGCAACGTGCCTCCGAGGTACCTGCGCTGCACGATTTTTCTACGAAATCCATCTTAGGGAGTTGCACGTACAAGGTACGGCGAGTTGTGACCGCCGCATTATACAGCTGACAAGATTAATTTTTATCACATTAAAGTTTTTTTATTATTTTAATTTTTATTTGTTTTTATTTTATTTTTTTAATATTATTTTTTTGTTTTACTGATGTAAGCTTGTCAAAGTATATTCATGTGCAACTTGATCAGGACAAATTTTTCCTTAAAGTGAAAGACCTGGCATGCTGTGCCATTATGAATTGAATGTGATTCTTAGAGTCATCAAATAGTGTTCCGAATAAACGTGGGTTCATGTAAAACTTTGCAAGAAAAGATGGTATTATACAGTACAAACAAAAATCTATATGAAAGCTCTACAAGCTACTTTTGATGATACAAAATGTGGAATAAATTTATGATCTATTCAAGCAGATTTTAATTTATTTTGGTTTATACAGTGGTGGCCAAAATTATTAGAACACCAAGTAAATTTAAATGATTTTAGTAGTTTTCATTCATTTGACCATTTAAATATCTTTAAAATGCCTGGAATGTCTACAAAAGTCGTTGTTATACTTAAAAAACTAAATAACATAGTCATGCGTTTGGAACTCGCCCCCAAATCGCCTTTTTTGTTTTACGCTACCAATTGTAAAATCTAAAAAATCTTGCCCATATCAGGATCAAAGTGTCATAACGTTAAAAATATCAGGTCTCTCCCTACAAAAGTATATATTTTCTGAAAGGAAATTTCATGAGAATGTCAAAAATGTCATTCACAATACGATAGGGTGAAGTAGTAACATGTTCTGTGGGAATTTTTGAATTATTTGTGAGGGGCCCTAAATTTTTAATTTAGAGCCCCCATTTAAGTCCCATTTTCCTCTGACCCTTAATATTTCAACATATTTGAATTGCTCATGAAATTTCCTTCTAGGAAAATATACATATACAAGGAGTGTCTTCATTTCACGAAAAAATAGTCTTAACCTTCAATGGGCATGGTTATTTTGGTCATCTCACCTCCAAGGGAGGGGGCGAATCCACCCCTCCCCATTTCACCAAATTTTCTGAAACTTAGCAGGTATTTGGGTATATTAGAATGAATAAGCCTCCTAAGTTTCATACTTTTACCTCAAACACTTTTTGAGCAATCGGCATAATGTAGTTTGCATTTTACTTTTTTGCATTTGGACTTCATGTTTAATACACATGTCTATGGGGAAGCCAAAAGCGCATAGCGCAACCACTTTTAATGCTGCGCATTACCAGATGGTCGAAACTATATAAATTTGGTATCAAAATATACTTAAGACCCTATGCTAAAAATTCATGAAAGCTCATGGCACACAAACGATAACTTTAACCTTATTTCGGCAAATGAACAAGGCCATTGATAATCCCATAGACTTTGTGCAGGTTCAGGTGTTCTAATAATTTTGGCCACCACTGTACGTGATCAATGGGCATATATTCACAATACAATAATGCAATAGGTTTGATGATGATTTTGTTTTTGTTCGTGGCGCATACGTTACTCCATAGGGCTATTACTAATGATATGGGATGTGTGGCTACATTGCATGAATGACGAGTTTGATTCCATAAGGCGCTAAATCCACTTTTTATGAAAATTTAGTTATTGATACCCGACCATTGTTCAGACTGGTACCTGTCTATGAACAAAACTTAAAACCTAAATTCGGAGAGCAATTATTAACAAATGTACATTAAAATATCACTTTCCCATAAACGCGTGTACAGAATTTGGCAAACAAATGTCCTTTTCTCAGAAGTGACAAAAAAATGATTTAGCTACTTTTGGAATAAATCTCTTCCAATATTGAATGGTTTATCATTAAAAATATTCGATTTTCCCTAGCCCTGGTTGCAGTTACTTTCTTCCCCGAGACCGTTGGCCGAGTTGAAATAGTCCTACTCGAGGAATATTTGGATTATGTTGCATTAGTCATGTCTCATGTTAATGTCTTGTGCTTATATTTTAATAGTTTCCTTCAACTTTATTACTTGTGATAAGCGGTTTTAACGTATGCCTGTCAAATTGAGACTGGGATTGACTGGGTTAATGATATGTAAAGCGGTCTCATTGGTTTATTTAATGCGGTGCATAAAACACAATATCATTATATACCTAACTGCTGCCCGTATCCACTATAATTAGCTTGTGCACTTACCCTTTTATTATTATTGGGCAAGTGAAACACCCTATTTTAACACGAGATTCTCTATAGTAAAATATAAAGAAATCGTTTAACACTGTTTAAGAAAAAAATATACATATAAATATACATGTACAGTGAAAACGGGCCCCTTGAATAACGTGCTATGCAGTGAACCATCTTTTATTTAGTATAGGCGAAATGAATGAAACAGATGACTCGAGAAGTAGCTCTCAAATTCCTTTAATTCCTTTAATTCACAAGCTTTCGGCTAGTATGGCCTTCATCAGGCCTACAATTAATTACAAAAGGCGTAAATATTCATATAATGAATGAAAGCGCCGTAAAATATATTTTAAAAAACAACAACATATTTGTATAAGCTGTTGTGTACACTGTACTTGTATGTTCAGACTTTACATAGATTTTATACATTTTATACATTGGTGTGTATTATTAGGTGTAGGTATATGTAACTGCATGTGTATGTTTATAACTGAGCTACTACCTCTCTTAATCAAATCGAATCACTCCACAGTATTTACATAACAAATTGTAACGTATTATCACAGAATAACAATTCATGGAACCGCGCCCCAGTGGTCCATCTCTCGTCCCCTAGAGCGCCCTCTCAGATGATCTAAATACAATAAAGATTATCTTTCTTGTCGGGTATATATTATGCTATTGTTATATAACACACGTTCGTATCTCGATCTTTCCGTCTTATTGTTACTCTTATCTCTCTTTTCTTTCTTTCTCTCTCTCCCTCTAACTTTATCTCTCCATTTCCTTCTCTCACACTCTCTCTCTCCCTCTCCATAAAGTTTTGCAGTGAATCGTATCATATATTATGTATTATATACTTTATTTCATTAAACGTGACAGATTATAAAAATATAAAAAAATATTGGTTAAATTTTGTCTATATATAAAAAGTATTGTCTGTCAACTACTCATTTTTTTGTGTGTCTAATTTTGTAGGCCTGATGAAGGCCATACTGGCCGAAAGCTTGTGAATTAAAGTAATTTGAGAGCTACGTCTCGAGTCATCTGTTTCATTAATTTCGCATATATATAATTATATATATATATATATAAACGTCACGTGACGTCACGTGACACCAATCCAAACAGTCATAGCTCGTATCATACTACCACTCTTTCACTACTTCAATATGTTAATTATAAATATATATGATAGAAAGTATATAATCGATAGATGATATGAGGCAATGAATATAAGATAAGTTTTTTTTGTTATTATTTTTGTTGTTGTTTTTTTTTTATTATTAAAAGATTTTTTTTTTTAAAGGTAATTGATAAAAAATGATTTTAAAGATGAAAGTAGTTATCTCTGGTTTGCAATAGTGCGTGTCTCCATACTCCACTCCCAATTCATCGACTTCGAGGTCATAACTTGAAGTTCATCTAAACATTTCCTTAATCATGATAACTATGGAATAAGTTCAGATTGTGTTATGTAGTCAACATACATTTGTAGTTGCTTTTGTTCTATTTTTAAACTTTGAAGTGAACGTGGTGAACTTGACCTTTTCATTATCATCTGAATCATGAAGAGGGTATATAAATAATGTCTAATAAATAATGTATGTATTGATCGACCTTGTGGAAATGGTGAATGCTTTCTTTTGATCAGAGTGTTCGATTTTGTAAGACAAATAGTTTTATTCGCCCCTGAAAACATGCGTGTCATTTGATGCTTCATACCATCCTTTCTCTTTATTCTGTTTTTATTCAATTTTTTTTTTTTTTTTTTTTTTTTTGTCTGTCGTTCGATTGAATGAGTTATCTCATTTTCAATCGTCTCCCTGTAACTTACAGATGTGCTATTAAATAACTGCAGCTTCATCTCTCACATTCTCTATCTTTATTTTATTTTCTCTCTCTCTCTCTCTTTCTCTCTCTCATTATTTTTTACAATCTTTCTTTGTTTTCATTCTTCAGGAATGATTTGATTCACGAACTTTGCCTTTGTATCAAATGCTTTGCTTGTATCTGATGTTTCTTTGTGTCAGAGAAGGCAATATTTGAACCTTTCTTTATTTTTTCACGACCGTTCTCTGCAAGTGATAGCTGAAATGAAATTGCATCTGGGTTTTATTACAGTGATATAATATGCAACATCATAATAAAACATGTATGGATGAATTATGATATGCAATTATTGTGGTCACAATTTTTCTAGTCAAGGTTCAGTAACATTAGCTTCGATATTTTTTCAAGGCCTTTAGTTCGAGTATTTATGGGCATCGGAAACAGATCGAAAAAAGCAATGAGCATTTTGAATAAATAATTCATAAGCACTACTTATTAAATATGCATTCCCTTTCATTCTTTAATAAAGTATGAAGATGAATGTGGAATGGTACATATGAAGATATCCTGTCCTAAAGGTACTACACCATATTTGTTGGTTCTGAGAAAAATGCTTTTTTATTTTTCATTGTTAGCAGTGTCTGTTTGTAATGAAACTTTTACAGATTGTTGTGCTCTCTTATACTAAAGTGGAACCATGTCTAAAAAATTCTAGGTCTACAATTTTTTGTGGTAAATGAACTCGTATTTGTTTTTTATCATTGGTGTAGTACCTTTTGGAAAGGATATGTATCAGAGTATGTAAATTACCATGTATCACAGCAATGTTTTATTCCCAAAGGAACATGTTTTAATATTGCATATCGCTTGAAACAGATGCCATATTTTAAGAAAACATCAAACTGTGATGTGTGTGTGAGTGTGTGTGGGTGTGTGTGTGTGTGTGTGTGTGTATACGTGTGTATGTGTGTGTGTGTTTGTTTGTTTGTGACTGAGAGAGATAGAGGGGTGCGAGGGGTAGAGATAGATGCCGGGTAAGAGCATTTGATAAGTGGGGAAGAGAGGAAAGACATGACAGAAACACACGACACAGAGGGAAATTGATATTGAGAAAGAATAAGATCCAGAAACTAATAATTAGTTTTTATTCATGCTTAGATCAGTTCATGTTATTTACGACTCATTGCGCATTCAGAGCCTGCAAGCTGAATAGCGGGGCCGATATCAGGTAGGATTTTAATTAGTAATTAAATGCTTTGATTTGTTGAGATCACTGAAACCAAGGTTGTAACTATAATTAATCCATCATATTGAAAAGAATAAGATTGGCGCTGCTTTTATTTGGCTTGGGCTCTGGATTACTCTCTTTTGTTCAATAGTATTCTGTCAGTGGAGATGTGGATGTGAAGCGGATGATTTTCGAAATATTTAGAGGAACAAGCTATTAGTGTGAGAATGGTTCGTATAATACTTTAATTTACAACTCTTTCTAAACCGCCTCATTAAAAATAAAATTACCGTGTTTCTCTCATACATGTGTAAACATCATATGGGCAATTCCACAGAAATCCGGACAAGGGTGCCAGAAATTCAAAGTGATATTTGGTTAAAATAATTTTGATTTTCAAAAAATACATGAGTTGAAGTTTTAAGAATCAATAAAATTTTTACCGATGGCGGCCATTTTCACCTTCTAAACAAATGCCGAAGTATTCCAATAGATTTTTGGTATAGAAAAGGTATATTTACAAAAAACTCATTTTCATTTTCCCAACTAAAACTTTTCTGTTCCAGATAATCTTTCACATGGATAAAGTTGTTTGATAGACACTTTATCAAACAGTATTTCAAAAAATTTGGTTCAATTGTGACTTTGGTAAAAAAATTGAGATTTAAATTACCCTCATTTGGGATGTAACGTCAGTTACCGAAAACATGAACTTGTTTATTTTTCTCCACAACGAAGAAAGTATCAACTATGCCAAATAAGATTTCTAATGTATGACTGCATCTCATATTATCAATACCAAAGCTATGGATATTCAACATACAATCAAGTAAAAATTGACAGCTGATTTGTGTAACGTCAGTTACCATGACCTAGTGTAACGTCAGTTACAATGATGCAATTATCATTTCTTAGAAAACAATTACAATTTGGACTCCTGTATGTATCTGAAGTAAGTACCATTGATTAAACCAATCATCTAGCGATAAAAAGACTGTATGTGTTAATGGTAACTTCTTCTTTTTTATAATGGTTTAAGAGTTGGGAAAAGCCATATGTTCATGTAGGCCTAAGCCCCTCCAAATCTACTTTAGATTTTCAGTAATTATCTATTGATGTGATCAGGATGCATTGCTATATATCCTGTATTTGGAATATGAGCCAACAAGTTTAAATGTTATGATAAAAGTAAATACAATTTTTGGTTGTATTAAAAAACTTCTCTCTGTATTTTCATAATACATAAATAAAGAAAAAAAAGGGGAAAAAAAGTATAATCAAAGCTCCTACATGTATGTCTGTGCATCTGCTGAGATGTCCGCGATTGTTGATAGAACAAAGCACTGAGCAAACACTTTAATTTGACAGGCTTTCATTTTGATGCCAAAGACTAACAGCAATTTTCATCAAATTTCAATGTCCAGCTTTGAAATTCAGCATTTCATTACTACTGATCATTACTTTGTACAAAATGAGTTAAATGGAAATTACAGTTCATACATTTAGTTTGAATTGAGGAAAAAAACTGTTTAAAAATGATTTTTCAAAGGGTTGATAAAAATTCACTTTAAGAATTGTTGTGAGATGTGAGGATTTAGAATCAACAAGTGATAATAAGTGAACCCAATTCTGCCAAGATTCACAAGCACCACACAAAAATACATGTGTGGGACATCCTACGTGTATTAATCGTTCAAAAAACTATTTTAGAGTTTCAGATATCTTTAACATATTCCAATATTTATGTGATGGAATAGTAGTAAGAAATAAAATTTTCAAAATATTCTGTACAAACCCTATAGGAAATGTATGTGTACAACTGTCATGTTCACAGTAAAGTTTTAGCAAAATAATAAGAAAATGATTACATTACTTCTTATTTGGCCAATCTGTTGCCTAGAACATAGGTATGATATCATATCAAACACATAATTCTCAAAAGCCAGGAAAACAAAATATTTGGATCCGATTCAAAATTGGGATTTTACATGTGTAAAGTCTATGGAAGATGTAAGGGTAACGTCAGTTACGTAACGTCAGTTACCAACATGTCTTCACAAAAGTTTCCGCAGCATAAACAAAAATTATGAAAATCTCTTCTCATTTTGCAAATCTATTCATAAAGACCTAGGTATGATGTCATATAAGACTTATCATTATAACACGTCGTGGACATGAGATATTGAGATTTGATCAAACACCCTGATTTTGCATGTCCGTTTTCTGTAACGTCAGTTACCGACACATTTTTGCTTGGCGTTTCAATGGAAATGATGTTTGGGTGGAATTTTTTTCTACAACGCCTTGCTTTACACTTACTTCATTAGGTATATTAATTTGAAGACCCATGTATTTTAATTTATGTAACTACAACACGAAGAATGTAGAAAATTCTGGTTGTGTGTAACGTCATTGTTTACCGTGAAATTGCCCATATGAAGTTTACAGGTGGTAAATTACTCGTGATTACGTAGTTTTCTTTAGTTATAACGCTCAAACATTTGAAGTATCACTAAAATTATACGACCCGATACTTATTTCCATATTGTTATGTTTGCATTTGCTTGCAGTACATTATTTTAATGCGCGACAATAATTTACCAGGTTGGCCTATTTTTTCAATTCGTCAGTAAATTCGGAACATATCATCTATATGACCCTTTTCACGAGTCTAACCCTTCAAACACATCAAAATCCAAGTCTTAAAAAAATATATGGTTTGAAGTACAAATTGGGCCACAGCCCAGGCGCCAATCCTGGACGGGCTTAGCCCCACCCTCACCTAAAATGTGGAAATTCACGCCTACCTCCCCCCCCCCCCCTCCACTGAGACAATTTCGGAAGGTCGTGACGTGAAAAATATAATTTAGGTTTCCCCGGTCAATTTTAACTATCTCCAATCAATTTGACATTTCTTACAAGCACTTTCGTCCGAAATGTGATCGGGATTAAAAATCTAAACGTTAATCAATTGACCGAGATAGCTCTAGCTCTTCATGATTTATCGTTTAAATTGAATGAACATAAACGAATTCGATTGAAAACTGTTTAAAAGTTCCCGGGAAAACCTATAGTATACCTTTTTGGTCGGCGACGTATAGCCTAAAACTATTTTGGGGTTTACAAAAATCTAAAAATTCAA
>CALNVZ010003430.1:42573825-42597694 GCA_940671915.1 Paracentrotus lividus | reverse complement strand
CCCCCCCCCCGCCATTTAAAAAACTATTTAACAATCATTAACTATTTTGGATGTTAATTGAAGAAAACCAGAAAAAATAATTTAGGGCCTACCCATAACAACTTTATCATTGTTAGTATTATTTCATCTTTTTGTATTATTATTTGTTGTAATATGTTTGTATTCACTTAGTTATTATATTTTATTCTCATATTATGTTATACGTTTCACATGAAAGGACCCCATTTTAAATAAGCCTTTTCGGCTTTCATTGGCTATCCTGTCAGTATTTCTTCTATTCCCTCATAATTCTATGTTTTATTCCACGTACAATCGACAAATGAAATCAAACATACACAAAAAGCATTGGAACCGAAATGTATTTATCACTTTTTGTTTTTATCGAGGTTGCTCATGAATTTAATGTGCTATATTTCTGCAACCGTACCGCCGATTTTTTGCAAGAGCGGCCTTAAAATGTGTGTGAAATTTGAAGGGAAAAAAAGTAATTCAAGGCGAGACCTCTGTTACGTTACAAGTTAAGCAAACAAGTGCTGGAGGGTGCCACTTTGGCACCCACCTCAAGGCCCGGTCTCACCGCCAGAACTTTGCTGGAGCGTTCCTGGAGCGGTGAAGAAAAAAAAAACCATCACCGCTCGTTACCGTTCAACACCGTTTAACAGAAGTTGGCCCTCATTAATGGCCCGGTCACAGTTACACGACGCACGGCCAGCGCACAAATAAAGTAGCAGTTTTTGGCAATGCGTTGTCTTGCGCTGGCTTGTAGCTGACACTCGTCGCTCACTCGTCGAGCGCGATAGATAAACGCTTTTTGATTCGTCGTTGTGCGCAGTTGTGCGTCTGAAAATTTTGAGCATGCTCAAATATCTGCGTCGAGCTCGACGCATGGATGTTAACGCCGGCAGAGCGCCAGATATGCGCAGAGGGCGCAGCACCAGCGCAAGACATTTGCAGAGCGCGCAGCGCCAGCGCCAGAAACACGCAGACCACGCGTTAAGCATTCGTGACATGTGCGTAGGTCCAAGCGTTGCGAATGCATTGCAAACGATCGAACCGTCAATGTGAGGGGTAACCACTTTTGTTCGCAGGTTGTGCGCTGTGCCTGCGCGGGTCATTCGTGTAGACAGACAGATCAAGCTGTGTATTAGGATGCTTTAATATGTGCGCAGTGTATGCGATGTGGGAGCGCTGTAGGAGCGCTGTGGGAGCGCTGTGGGAGCGCCCTACACACGCATTACCTTCTCCAAAATTATCAGAAAGTTCGACGCACAACGACGCACAGAGCTTATTTTCTATCTTTTTGTGCGCTGGCCGTGCGTCGTGTGACTGTGACCGGGCCATAAGGCAACGCGGTATACGCTCGGCCACCGCTGATGGTCCCTCCTACCGCTTCGAAAGTTTTGAGCTGCACGAAATATTGCGAGCGGTGAGGAGCTCCAAGAGCGCCCAGTCAAAGTTCGGCACCGCTAGACGCAAGTTCGTGGACGCTTGGATCCGCTAGGGCCAACACAGAAATCTTGAACGCTGGACTACCGCTGCTTCGCCAGCTTTGCCCGGGCGGTGATTAAACGTTGCACAAACTTTGGTGGAGTGGTTGTAAGCGTTTTACGAGCGGACACGGGATTGTTTGAACAGTGTCGGGCGTTGAAGCAGCGATCCATTGCGGTGATGAACTTTGGTTTGGCGTTGGTATGGAGGTGTCGGAGTGGGACCAGAATTTCTATCAAGAATCTATCAGATCTTCTATCAAATCGATCCGTTCAGCTCCGTAGTCAAAATCGGTATGCCGCTAAACCAACTTTAAACCCCCACCGAGCCAACGCCCGCATGCGCAGAACGCCGCTCTATCAACGCTCGCGTCACCACTAAACCAACGCTCGCTACCGCTCGCTACCGTTAAACCAACGCTAAAGCAACGCCGGCTTTTGCGGTGCACCGTTAAGGCAACGCCCGTGTTTTCGATTCTTTTTTCTCCCATTTTTTGCGCGGTGACGAGCGTTATCGAGAATCGACCCCCTCTCCCTACCGTTCAAGGAACGCTCCAACAAAGTTCGGGCGGTGAGACCGGGCCTCAATATCGAATCAGTGTCTCCTAAACTATCATCTTCAGCGAAAAAATGCATTTGTACCAAACGTCACGCTAATGCTGATGTTTTAATAATTTCTACTCCACTGAAATGTCATTGTCCTACAACAACGTGAACCTTTTTCTGACAATGATTTGATTTATTGTGTTTTTTTTTTTTTACTTTGGTCACAGTTATGACATGCTGTGGTTGCAAGGTATCTTCATCTTACGGAAATCTAACGGGAACAGATCAATTCTTATCAGGTAGGCTAGTGGCCGCAATGTGTCCATTTGTAAAACTCAATTTTTTCGATGAGATAATACATAATTTTATCCAGTATAAGACCACCATGTAATGCATCTCCTACGTCTAGCCTTCCCATGGGCATGAGTATGTGGCCTATGCGTGTGTGTTAGTATTTGGGAGCATGTGTGTTCGTGTGGAAGAGTGTCGGAGCATGTAGTGTGAGTGTGGTTGTGATTAATTATGTGAGTTTCGAATCGTTGGTGTGTGAGCATGGTGTTACATAAGTATGACTATCATTATTTTGTATGTATCCCGCACACATATAATGTGTAGACCTATTATGTGTAACTATTCGTTCCATTGCTGAGGGTGCATATAAACCTTTCTTTAAACTGCAATAATAACCCAAAATTAGTTGACCTTCAAAAATCATGTCTTCGATGAATAGACTTTCATTTTGCTTAGGCCCTAAATGTTTTATTCTGTCGCAAAGACATCTCCGATACCTTTTTTTTCTGTCGCGGAAACGAATTTAGGACTACTGGTTAAATACCAAATCTTAATTTGAGAATGAGACCAAATTTCAATTGAAAACCTAAATATGAAAACCACCTAATTTTCGACCAAATTTAGATAATCATAAAAAGATGTTGTTTATTATTTTATTCATATTTAGAGGGGATGGAGGGTTGATTTATCTTTGAAATATTTCTGTTTAACAGGTGAAAAAATGATAATTCAGTGTAATAGACAAATGTTTTGTAAAAGAAATTCTCTGTTCGAATAGAAATGGAACCTCATAGAGGAGAATGGCTGAAGATGGGGTGTAAAGATAAAGCGTCTTATTTTCATAATTTTACAAATTCCCCATATATGCCATGTATAATTTACACGTATAAAAGATTGTTTTTGACTTTCAGATTGCCTCTTAGAAACTTGCAAGAGCACAATGTGTCAAAGTAACGGAAACCATATCCTCGATCAGAGTTTGAAAAGGAGCGTCTGTGTGAGACGTAAGTATTCTTCTTTCTCTTCATTTTCTATAACTCTTCTCCTTGTTACCTCCTCAGATTGTTCCTTTTTTCCTCCTTCTCTATTTGTTTATATTTTACTAATCTGCCTAGATGGTTTCTTACTTTCCTTCTTCTTCCCCATTCTTGGGTTAATATGTTGAATATTCAGCTTAATTTCATTTTTAAAAATAGATGTGGGGTTTTGGCCAGATGTGATAATATTGGTAAATTGCCAATTGGTCTAAACCTACTTTGACTAATAACCGTTTGGCCTCATCCCACATGGTCTAAATCCATGTCGTCTACAAACAGATTGTCTAATTACTTTTAGGTCTAAGTGTGATTTCGCCTATTTACCACTTCGTATCTAAATCCCATTTAATGTAATGTCCATTTCGTCCAATTGGTCTATCACCAATTGGTCGATTCCTGTAACTGAGTGGTAATATACCAAATATTCATTTAAAAATTAGACGAAAGGGCAATTAGACCATTCGGTTGTAAACGAATCAGAAATTAAGCCAAGTGACCATTAGACCAAGTATGTATTAGACCAAATGGAAGTTAGACCAAACTGTTAGTAGACCATAGCGGTTTAGCCTATGTGGTATTAGACGATCAGAGAATTGGGCTACATGTTGTTGGACCAAGGAGATATATACCTTAATATTTACTACACAATATGCATGCCTACAAAAATATGACGCCGTCTGTTCAAAAGGTATTTACTACACCAAATAAACGTGATAAACGTATCATCAGTTTCATTTCAACTGGCAATAGTGTTATCGCTAATTCTGATCACTAATTTCCAGGTCTATGAATATTCATTGGCGGAAGGGTGTAGAAGAATATTTTAATATTTCTCTGATTTCATGTTCAATAAATATATAGGAGGAATGCCAATCCGCAATGCTGCCTCTCATGAAGGAATAGTAACTTCATCCACCAAACCAGGGTCGACTGGTTTGAATTCTCCTTCATTAACGAGTTCGATGTCCATGATATCTCCATCGACAACGTTGGCGACTGCGGATAGTCAGCCGACGACCAAATCTTCTACGTTGATGGAATCGTTAGCAGGATATGAAACAGTTCGCATGACCTCCACGATAATTTCAACGGACATCCCGAAAACGGCTGCAACCACGACTACCTATGATTGGATGTCAAGATTATTGTCAACAAATATAACACCGCCTACGATCACAATTAACACTTTGACAACAATTGGAGTTGTAGCTAAAGATATGCAAACAACTGCCCATATAAATTCAGACAAATCAATAACAACAACCTTGACTACAAGTACTGATGCAGAAACCACAACCCAGGCTCCAATGCCCGCTCATACAACTTCTTTTCCTACCCCGAAAGACTTGTCAACAACATCCAAACATACCACCACAAAAAAGAAAATAGAAAATAACGATCATGGTACTTACGCACCGATAGCAACCACAATATTAACAACCTTGTCTACAGCACCATACACAGGAAAGGCAGATGGGGGAACAACATCTAGAGTACCAACAACAAGCCAACATACGAACATTAATATTGCTACAACTGTCAAACCTACTACCACAAATATGCAAATAGAAAATAACAATTATAATGCTGACTCACCGACAACAACAACACTAACAACCTTGGCTATAAGTACTGACATTGCTACAACAGCCAAACCCACTACCACAAATATGCAAATGGACTATAACGATTATAATGCAGACTCGCCAACAGTAAAAACAGTTGCAACAACATTTGCTACAACACCATACACAGAAACATCTGATCCATTCCCTGTACAATCGCATTCAACAGATGCAGGTACAACCACTATATTACCAATAACAACCCCAATTCCAATCGCTGACATTTCTACAACAGCCAAACCCACCTCCAGAAACATGCCAATGCAAAATAATTATACAACAGACACCTTTACATCCCCAACGCCATTACCTACAACAACGGAGACGGCTACAACCATTCAACTTCAAACCACTAACACACCTACAACAATCAAACTTAGCACAAGTAACCTACCTACGACAGACCAGCTTTCAACTAGAGACACTGCCACTACATCTAGTCCTACAACATCAGGTCATGTAACTGAACCTACAACAACTGCCTCTACAACCGTAATAGAAACGACTACTGCAGTAAATTCCGCACTCTCAAATTCCCGTGAGTGATAAATCTAAATCAATAGTTAAATAATCTTTTTTTTTTTTTTTTTTTTTTTTTTTTTTTTTTTTTTTTTAGAATATTTCTTTTTGAAAAATGGTTAGTGGAAAATCATGAACATGTTACTTCTCACTGAAAAGTCGTAATTGGAAGGAGATAAAAGATTGTCTTATTGTTATTATCATTACGGTATTAAAGCTATTCTTACATGTTTAGTGTGTTAATAACAAATAAATTTGCTAAGAAACAGAAAATTTAACCATCTTTAAAAACATAACAGTATTAACATAACAGTATAGCAGTTTACAAAAAAAAAAGAAGTAACAGCTTGAACAAAGGGTTTCAACAATACCCTTTTTCAAATTTGATGTTATATGATTTATGGCTGTATTATACTATTCTATTTTGATAGACGGTATCTTACTAGACTTAAAGAACGATTTAAAAGGTTGATAGTATGCAGAAATATGGTTTAACAGCTAGAAATGTTCGTTAATACTTCAGATGTTCCTAATTGAATTTACTTTATTTGAATGATCAGCTTCGTTAAAGGTTCTCGCGGTTGACCAATGTGATGGAACAATCAAGATTTCTGATCTTCCAACCATCTCCTTCTCAACCCTAAACTTCGGTATATCTTACCAAGCCGAGTCTGTCTCCTACGATTCGATCACCCAAGAGGTGTTTTGGGTTGACAACCAAGGTGACTTGCATCAGGTTTGTGCTTCGAAACTCGATGGAACTTCGTCGCGTTGTGTGAATATCAAGAATGTATGTCTAGGTAAGTGAAATCACACACACATAAAAAAAAAATGCATTGAATTGTTCTCAGGTTGAAAAAGGACAAGTTAAGAACAATAGCCACAAGTTCATGATTAAGTTAACTATTGGATATATATATAACAAAAATTAATAGCGACGGACCAAAGTTTTGGAAAGGGTTGTGCAGTCGGCAAATAAGAATAACATGAGCAAAGACGAAAATATTCTCTAATCTTAACAGGTTGCTACGCAAAGTTTCTATTTTCATCTAGAGGCCGTTCATACTACAGTGCGTATCTATAAAAACGGGACAGTTTTGAAAAGTCTGTCAAAGTTTTGTTTTAAATCATGATGTCGATATGTTTATGTTAATTGATGCTCTGAAGTCTTATCTTTCAAATGCAATTTAAAAAAATTAGTTTCGTTCATGTTTGAGTACACACAGAACATTTTTGTCGGGGGCTCAAAAAACGGCTTGCGCACAAATGGAAAAATTGAGAATTACGATTATCAGACTTCTTGCTAATCAGCAGTCTTCCTCTATTTTTTTTCTTTATCCTTGTCATTTTTTTTTTCGAATTATGATTTGAAATTCATTTACAAAGCTATTCATTTACTTTAATTGTTTTGTTTTTGTTTTCATTTTAATATGTTATCTTTTTACCCCAAAAAAATTCCTTTAAACTTGTTTTTTGTCAACCCATAAGAAAGGGGATTTGGTTGGTTGTTTAATTGATTGTTTAATTGATTGATTGTTGATTGATTGATTGCTTTGTTTATTTGTTTCGTTCATGCCTGAGCGAACAAGGAAAGTTTTTGTCGGAGGTTCCCCCCCCCCACCCCAAAAAAAAAAAAAAAGAAAAGAAAAAAAGAAATTGGTTAAACTCAAAGGGTATTATTTATTCTGAATCATTATTCTGAATCAGGTACTCCCATTCGGATTGATTGTAACTTTTCATTGATCAATAATTATGTTAGTCTTTTGAGTCGATTTCCTATGATTCTTCCAACGATTTGATCAATCATTTGAACAATCTATCAAAAGTAATCGATCACTCGATCAATCATTCAAAGAAACAAATTAATTAATCAAACGATCAATTGTTCACAATGGTCAACCTATCAATCCTTCATTCAATCAATCGATCAATTAACAAATAAATCCAATCAGTCAACCAACCAGATCCCCTTCTGGGGTTGACAAGATTTTTTATTTTATTTATTTATTTATTTTTTTTTTTAATTTAGTTTGAAGGAATATTCAATGCCAAAAGATAACATGTTAACATGTGGAAAGAAAAACAAAACAAAACTGAAACAATTCAATTAAATAAATAGCTTTGTTAATGAATTTTGATAGCAAAATTCCAAAATAATGGCAAAGATAATAAAACGGTTAAGAGTAAGTTTGCTGATTAGCAAAAAGTCTGATGATCGTATTTCGCATTTTCTTCTATTTTGTGCGCAAGCCTTTATTTGAGCCCCCGACAAAAACATTATGTGTGCGCTCAAGCATGAACGAAACTTATTATTTTAAATGGCATTCGAAAGATAGGACTTCAGAGCATCTATTAACATCAAAATATAGACATCATAATTTGAAACGAAATTTTGACAGATTTTTCAAAACTGTCCCGTTTTTATTGATACACCCTGTATATAATTTGTGCTTCGATTTTCCAAATTTTATCAGCATGTTTTTTAATGACGCATTTTGATCACGCAGCGGCGGACCCAGGATTCAGAAATGAGGGGTGCATATACCACGGGAAATTTTGAAAATAGAGGGGGCGAATAAGGCAATTTTTTTTTTTAGATATATTTTTGTTAAAATGTATGTTCAAATTTTTTGATTCTCAAAAAAGTTAAAAAAAAAACCAAACAAACAAACAAAGGGGGCACGCACCGTTTGCACCCCACCTGGTTCCGCCACTGTCACGTCTTATCCTTAGACTACATTTCAAAAGTGGAATACTTTCTTCAGAATTAGTGACATGGTTCGCTTGTTGTATTTGTAACGGATAACGGATTATTGTTAATATCTTTCCCTCTCGCTATCTTCATGTCTTACTCCAAGGACCCCGAAAAATTGACATTGACGAGACAGCTAAAAAGCTCTACTGCGCATGCTCGTTAAACAATCGGATTGTTTGGATGAACTTGGATTTTACACGTCTGGAAACCTTAGTGGATAGCATTCCATTAAACGTGGAGTTCATTGCAGCCATACCGGGGTAATTAGTCAATTCGACATTTTGTCAAGAGTCGGAAGATAGAAGAGAAGAAAGATAATAGTAGTTGTAATATAAATAGTAGGAGTAGTAGTAGTAGTAGTAGCAGTAGTAGTAGTAGTAGTAGTAGTATAGTAGTAGTAGTAGAAGTAGTAGTAGTAGTAGTAGTAGTAGTAGTAGTAGTAGTAGTAGTAGTAGAAGTAGTAGTAATAGACTAGGCCTAGACAGTATTTGCTATTGTTGGTGTTCGTCGTGGAATAGTTGTTTTTGCTCTCATAACATCATTTTGCTCGTAATATGTTTGTCTCGGCTTTCACTTTTCTCGACCCTAGCTATAAACCTATCTTGAACATACCCATAATCCTTCTTGGAAACATTTTTTTCTTTTTAAGTTTGTCAACCCCAACGATGCCCAGTTCTATAACGTCCTTGCCCGTTCTTTAAAAAAAAATGCTGAACGGGCTTTGGTCGGGTTGGAACTTGTAACTTTGAAAAATATATTCTTGAATACGATACTAGGCAGTTTATAAATAGTCCTCGTTACGTCAATTTCGTCTTTATCGCGCCCGCAATACGTTGTTATCCAGTTCAGACCGAACAAACCGCGCGTTCACTCTCTACCGTTCGTAGCGCGTCCAAACCGTCACTAAAAGTGTCCATGCGCAGCATGACTAAAGTTAGGTACCATGTTCGTAGTACGTGCTTCTCGTTCCCGATTAAGGAACGTTGTCACTATGTTTAATTTTAGAACTGGAAGCCAGTCCGATTTTTTTGAACATGTGAAAAAAAATCGGACTGCCTTTCCCTTCTCTCCGTTCGGGCCCGTTCGCCAAGTTCGTAAACAGATTGTAAACGGTCTGTACTAGATTGTAAAAGGTTTGTACTACGTTCAATCCGTATGTAAACAGATTGAGCCCGTTCACCAAGAACTACCAAGAACGTAGTAAGAATTAGTTCAGTGTGACGGGGATTATGACATGCCGTTCTGTTTAAAAATTGAAACGTCTTGCTGTCCAAGCCCGTGCTATAAAGTCCTAAGCAGATTGAATTAGGTGTCAAGTACGTCCACTCCGTGTGTACATAGATTAAGCCCGTTCTGCAATAATTTCAATAACATGGAAAGAAATCGTTCGGTGTGATAGTAGTATAAGCGAATAGATCAGCTGTTTAATTGCCATCAATTAATTGTTACAATTAGAGAAATCTCACAACTTAAAAAATAAAATATGAAAAACTGCCATTGGTCTGAAAAGAACGACGTGTACATTTGACCGAATTATTTCTGCATTAAGATTAATCAATGTTCGTATACAGTCCTCAATACGTCCATCACGTCTTTGCCGTGTCTGCCGTCAGTTTGTATCTAGTTACGATCGGGTGAAAATGACCGTTTCCACGAAGCAGAGCCCGTTTGAAACAATCCAAACCCGTTCCCAGTTAGTTGCAACCCGTTCTTATTTAATTCCAACTCGTTTCCAATGCGTTTCGTCCCGACCTAACTAGTCCTGGGTCGTTTTTAATCCGTCAAAATCCGTTCTTACTTGTTCTTACCTTGACCAAACGGCCTCGAGAAAGTTCTTCTCGTTTTTACTGCGTCATTATCGGTGGCTAGATAGAACGTGCTGAACGTAAATGCGCGCCCGTTCTGTTATAAAAAAAACCTAGCCCGTTTTTGCCAGACCTCATGCGCGTCTTCGTAACTTCAAGCTGATAATGAATATGCAATGCTCGTTTGTAAGACGTCCTAGCTCATCTTTAGAACGATTGAAGTACGGCAATTTCGTTTGCAGTAGGTCCATCTAGTTTCAGGTACGTTGCCACCCCGTTAAATTTTAGAACGAGATGGGCGCCCGATTTTTTTGAACATTTTTTTTTGAAAATCCGACCGAGCTAGTCCATGAAGTTCGTAAACAGATCGTAAGAAGTATTTACTACGTCCACTCAGTTTACACACAGACTATGCCCGTTCGGCAAAATTTACAAGGACGTAGTAGAAACGAGCTCAGTGTGACGGGGGTATAAGGTAGTAATAAATGTTATTGGTGAAAAAAAAAAAATTCTACTTTTATGCTAAAGAAAAAAGAAATTAAAAAAAAACTTCCCAAATTGCGTTTCACCCTTTACGACAAGGTTGTAAATTGTAAGTATGATTGATTTATCATCAATATGATTTATGTTTGGCTGAGTTTCTACAATATATTTTGTGGAAGGTATAAATTTACATTGTGTGAAAACGAATATAATCAATGATATTTTTAACTCTAAACAAATAAACTTTGACCCTTTACCTAGAAATTAGATATAAGCATGAACTTTAACCATAGAAATAAGAACAAAAAACTGGGGCGCCAAGTACAATAACAACCCTTCACTTTAGAGGCGTTTCCTGGGGGTAGGTCTGAGGTGTCTGGGTCGGCCGGCCAAATAAAACGTGTCCCCAAAATGAGAAACAATGACAAATGTGAGCACATGTGCTGTGATGGTTAAAAGCTTTTGTTTGTTTTTTTGGAAAAAAAAAACATCCCCAGGAAGGGTTGCGGGAACGTTCAAGAGGGTCCCAAAAAGTGAAAGCGGGGGAAACCACCTGCAACAAATTAATGCCGGGGCAAAATGATGTTGCTGATGCCCCCCCCCCCCCTAAAAAAAAAAAAAGAGAGGAAAAAAAAAATCGCTATGTTCATTTCTAAGGTAGATAAAGTGTGAATAAACATATAACTATCATATGATAGTATCATTGTAGGCTTATGTCTAAGCATGAATCATTATCAGTGGCGGATTTCAGGATAGAGGGCGCCAGGCCCTATAGGGCAGAGTGGGTATCTACCCACTCTGCTATAGGGGGGGGGGGGGACGCCGCCGAAATTTTCCGATTTTAACATGTGCAGTCAATGAGTGGTTTTCAAATAATGGGGGCGCGTCCCCTGCGCCCCCGCCTGGATCCGCCACTGATTATTACTTTAGGTTTTCCCGCTCAATTTCATATTTAGTTCACTCAGTTTCACATTTGGATCAAACGATTTAACGCAAGTTGCGATCGCGCGACCGCATCGTCACTCAACTTCATTTTTATTCACTCAAATTCCCTATCCTTGCAAACGATTCTTCAATGCATTCACCTGAATTCACATTAAGAGCATAACATTTCATAAATGTGCACTAATTTTAATTTACAGCTGGTTTGGGCATAATTTGTCTTCATTCGTTCAAACAAATTCACGAATAGGAAATCAAATTGTAAATAAGTGCATACAATTTGAAATTGTATTTATAATTCATTGAAAGGTTATGATATCTGACTTGCTATGAGACGGATTTGAGACTAGTTTTGGACGGTTTCGAGAAGATTTTGAGACAGTCGCGGAGACGTTTTGGAGCTGTCTCAGAGACGTATCCAAAGTCTCCGCGACGTTTCATGAGGAAAATCGAACGTGCTTAAAAATTATCTGATTTGCCAAAAAAACAGTTTTTTAGGCAAGGAAGGCATGTGCCACAAAGTAGTATTGAATACGCAAACGTGTTTTGACCTTTGCCCCTTGACACATACCGCGTTGTAAAGTATCAGGGACATCAGTCGCAGTCCAGTCATCAAATCCTGGATCCGCCACAGTGTGGGATAAGTGATACAATTGATGTGGAATACTTGTTTTGCGAGGGAAAGAAGAGAGAACAAGAGATAATTTGTGAAAGGGACGAGTGCTAGAGATTTGGATAGAATAAAAAGAAGAATTATATTAAGGTATAATAAAATAAGATCACAAAATGGTATATTATATACCTCCACAATCTCTGTCTTAAGGTTCAAATCCGTATATGGTCATATTCCTGAAAATTAAAAAGTTTGATTAAACTGATTGAACAAAGTAGGAAATTGGATTCCTAATAATGAAATTGTTTGCCGCAAAACGAGCCCGCAAGTTGGTGTTTCGTGCTAAATTGATTGAACGAATCGGGAAATTGGTGCACGGAAATGAAAGTTGATGGAACATATGATAAAATCGTTTGCACTAAACGAAAATCTGTGTGCACATAAATTAATTTAATTGCTCGAATTGAAATTTTGTATGACCCAACCGGTACGAAAGCGGAAGCTGCGTGAATTTGAGTGCGCATACATTATTGAGTAAGGAAATGATGAAATCGACCGGGAAAACCTGTAATAGTACTTCAAAATACATTTCTAAATTCGTAGATATGTTTATCTAAGTCATATAGCCATCACGTATCGATATTTAACACGATCCTTTCAAGCACCAGAACTAGAGAAAAAAATACGGAGGAAAAAAAAAAGAGTAGCATGCCAGTTGTAAGAAGTGAATTGTCGGCTGGTTGTAAATAAGTGCTTCTAAATATCAAGATATTATTAATAACTATATTAATTACTATATCTTTGTTACCTCTAAAATGAACAACAGAGCTGTGGTCTTTGCGACAGCAGACTATGAAATTCGTAAATTCTCAAGCAGCTATGTGAACACCCTGCTGTCTACAGAGTCTAATGAAGTATATGGTTTGGCGATTCACCTTACTGGTAGGTTATAACCTTTGATATTGTACCTTTTATCTACCTTTTATCTTCCTTTTATTATAAGAAATATTATTCCAAATATACAGTACATCTTGTAGATCGATTCCTTCGTATTATATCTTTAGTTCTAAAATTATTATTAATTATTAATGAAACGATTAGCATTATCATATAAATCGATCATTATTGGACATATTAAGTGAAATAAAATAAACCATGGGCATATTTTATCGTGCGAAAAAAATATATACATCTGGTCAACTTAAAATAAAAAGACATCGTGTTTATTCGTAAATCAAGTTATACCGCGTGAGTCAGAAAAAAAAAATAGACATCTATAAAAATGTCAATAAAAAGAAAAACAAATTATAAACTCCAAATTATTATGCATATTCTGAAAGAGCAACTCTTTCTGCATCTTTTGGTACCAGTTTTGTGGGTTATATATTTCCGCTTGGGTGAGCACGGTGCATTGTTTGCGAACATGTAAATTTTGAATTGTGTGAGAGTGGTAATAAAATTGGCTGACAAAAAAAAAGCTGACAAAAAAAATCAACTCCATCCTGAATAAGCTATCATAACTTTTTAACTTTGTCGTAGAGTTCAAGATGACTGCCAACTTATCAATAGGGGGATTGTTTTCATTTTCTGTAGAAGTTTTATCGTTTGTGTTACCCTTTCATATTTATAACCGTAAGCTGCATTATATTATCGAAAATAACTTATCTATTTATTTTTATTTTCTCCGTAATTTGTTTCTGATTTTGCTTTTAATTGTTTTAATCTTTTTAAAATGTATGTAAATATTGTGATTTTATTATTCAATAAAACATTTTTTTTTTTTTTAAATTCAACTTTTTAACTTTTTTCCCCTGACAGACCTAAAAAAGGCCTATTGTTACTTTTAAAAAGTGATTATGTTGTCTTTGACGTGTGCTCACTCATGCTTGACTTTACAGATCTATCTCATTCCCAAGTGTAATAATACCCCTGCCAAGTTATTTAGTGCAAGACATTTTAGTTATACTATTTCAATCAAGATGGAGTTGCTTTTTCGATAGCTTTTGTTGTTTTGACTTTACTCCCACTTTTGCACAATTCGAAATTTACATGTTCGCAAACAATGCCCCGTGTTCATCCAAGCGTAAAGATATAAAACACAAAATTGGTACCGAAAGATGCGGAAAGAGTTGCTCTTTCAGAATATGTATAATAATTTGGAGTTTATACTTTTTTTTTCTTTTTATTGACATTTTTTTAGGTGTCTAGTTTTTTCTGACTCACTCGGTATATGAAAACAAAATAAATAATTATAATTTGATTTAATTTCCGGTACCGTATAAAAAAAAAGAAAAAAAAAGAATGAAGAAAAAGGTGGTTCACGAACTGCACGAGTCTCGCCTGATTTCGTGATAAAAAATGCAATATGACCTTTGATCCCTCTATAACAGTTGACCCCACCATGAACAAACATATGGTATACATAATGATCATTTGTTCCAAGTTTAAACTAAATTGATGCATAAATAAAGGAACTGAGCTAAAGTAACATGAAACAGGAACGTTTGAACCCTAGATGATATTTGACCTCCCCATCCTAAAAAAAAATATAAAAAAATATGTGGTATATAATAACCCAATGATTATTGATGCAAAATAAGAGGTGAACGAAAATTTAAAGGAAAAATCATAAAACATTGCCCATCATTTTACATTTTGACCCCCCCCCCACACACACACATGTACTTTCACTTCACCTTCCTCATCAACAACAATGTGGTATCAACCAAGAATCATTTTTACCGAATTTGATCATTATTTATGCAGAAATAAAGAAATAAATTAAAACTAATATTTTGGTAAATGCCAAGCAGTTTTTTTTTCCTCTCTCTCTCTCTTTCTATCTCTCATTACTTTCTCGTCAAATTTCTTTGAGACGGTACATAGAAACTCGTTACGACTCTTTGTCACTCTTTACGAACAATAACGAATCCTCGCTGGACAGTGCGATTCTCCCTAAAGTGCATAAAGAAACAGGAATAGGAACATTGAAAAAGAAAATATGGAAATGGTAGACAATGAGCTTTCTAAAGATTGCTTTTCGAGATAATTAGGAAATGTTTCAACTTCAATGTCTTTCCATTTTTAGATGGGGAGATTCATTTCGCTGTCAAAGTAGAAACCAATACAGGTGATGGATTATTTGTTACTGCGCTCTTGTACAAGATGGACTTTGACGGTTCCAATAGAATGCTATACGGCACCAGGACGAACCCTCCAAGCGACTTGGAATGGTATGACGGCGTCTTTTACAGTGTGGAGAAAGGGGATATTATCTCAAGTAATAGTATATTATTTACTTCTCCAGTGACAAACTGGGATTACTTCGATGTATGTCCTTATGTGACGGATATCAAGGTTGCATTAATATAAACAGTTTGGAATAGGGAATATGAACAAAATTTACATTTTACAGGGTTGGGGCAGGGAAGGGGGGGGGGTGGAAACAAAAAGAGATTATGAGTAAGAGATGAGAAGAAAGAAATTAGAGAAAAGAGAAGGGTCGCGCAAGGGGTTGACATCTACAATGTATTTAGTTAGATATTTTCCAAGTTTAAAAAGTAAAATTCAAAATGGTTCTTAGATTTTCATGTTTGCCGGAAGTTATCTATCCAATAAATTACACAATGGAGGAGGGAAGGGATGTATGGGGCTCTCAATGATGAATAAATGTTAACAAAGAAATCCATGATTGAAGATTTTCACCAGATATGATAATGCAGCATTGCATGGATACTATGTAATTTTATTTATTGAATTGGTTTAGGGACACCGTGCAAGTACATTGTATAGTGCACAAGGTCATTTGATCATCTACTTTTGTTTCACTAATTTCACATATGTACCTGTAACTTTGTTTTTATCCCTTTTCGGGATATGTAAATATATTTTGAAATGCAGTACATGTGATACAATATTGTCTATCTTAAAATGAAATGGATTAGTTATTCCTAAATAAGTAGGACTAAGTCTTTTAACAGAGTTTTGTGATTACTGTTATTCCTAAATAAGTAGGACTAAGTCTTTTAACAGAGTTTTGTGATTACTGTTATTCCTAAATAAGTAGGACTAAGTCTTTTAACAGAGTTTTGTGATCACTGTAATTCCTAAATAAGTAGGACTAAGTTTTTTAACAGAGTTTTGTGATTATTGTTATTCCTAAATAAGTAGGACTAAGTCTTTTAACAGAGTTTTGTGATTACTGTTATTCCTAAATAAGTAGGACTAAGTCTTTTAACAGAGTTTTGTGATTATTGTTATTCCCAAATAAGTAGGACTAAGTCTTTTAACAGAGTTTTGTGATCACTGTAATTCCTAAATAAGTAGGACTAAGTTTTTTAACAGAGTTTTGTGATTACTATTATTCCTGAATAAGTAGGACTAAGTCTTTTTACATAGTTTTGTGATTACTGTTATTCCCAAATAAGTAGGACTAAGTCTTTTAACAGAGTTTTGTGATACACATAACATAGTACAAAGTCATTAAGAGTACTTTGAATATCAATATTTATTTATTACTCTAAAACGTTACTTACACTATATATGAAAGATCATGTTTTTACTTCACTAAAATGATTTATTAGATTTAAATAGACATACTTGAATCTGTATTGCTAGCACACAAGGTAACATCAATCTAATATTCTGAATACATGTTTGTTGTTTGATGGAAACTTCTTATTGTACAACATTCATGAAGTATTAATGAGAAAAGGCATATTTGTATAGTTAGAAATGAACAGTAATAGTGTAACTACATGTAAAGTCAGTCTTTCACAAACATATCAATTATATTAATCATTTCATCCTGCTTCAGAAATTCTGTTTGTCAAGGGGATTTTGTAGATGTGAGATCGAAACTAATAAAAACGAATGTATCATAGTAAATAGCTTCATAATAATTCTCATTGTTTTTAACCCATTGTGAAAAACAACATACAGTACGTCCAAGAAAACAAGCAAAACTCAACTTTAAGAGCCATGTATTAAAATTGTATAGCTTATGAAACTTATTTAATAATAAAGAGTAACTCATATGCTATTGAATAAGACCATTCTTATACATGTGTTGTGAAGGATGACTGAGCACTTGAACTTTAAGAAAAAAAGTGTCAAAAGTGACTTGTACAAAGTTTTGGCAAAGGAGACCCTTGCATTTCAATAGTCCAAGTAATCTTTTATTCCTTATGAATGGACTCAAACAATGAATGGAAGATCAAAAAGGCAGGGGTACTCCTGCTAAAACTTGGGACAGTGTATTTTTGACAGAAGTTTTTAAAAACTCAAGTTCCCAATCATCCATGACAGCACAGGTATAAGTTTGATATCACTGGATAGAATATGCGCTACTCTTTGTTATGATATAAGAATTCAATTTGAACAATGAAGGAAACTGACCAGAAATATAGGGTATGAAAAAATGAGCTAAGAAAATGGGGTACTATCGGCAGGGTTCCCACAGAAACTTGTAAACAGAATTCCATGACTTTTACCATGACTTTTCCATGACTAAATTGCTGCTTTCCATGACTTCCTTTCTGGCACGGTTTCCAAAGTCAGACACATTATGATGGCCTCCACCTCCCCTCACAGCCATCCCAAGGTTCCAACAGAAATTTGAAAACAGAATTCCATGACTTTTCCATGACTTTTCACAAATTTTCCAAACTCCCTGCCTTTTCCCTGACTTTCCATGACCACAAATTTTCCCAGGATTTTCCATGACTGTGGGAACCCTGTATCGGGATTCGATATAAGAATTAATGACACATATGTTATGCAATTTTAATAATATGCTCTCAAAGTATGAGGTGGGAATGAAACAAGTACTGCTATCCTGTTAGAGACCAAACCACAAGGTTGTCTTTGATTTGCCTACTAGACAATAAGTCAAGTATTAAAGATACTGACAGTTACTGTAGAATTTCTTTCCCAAACACATTACTGTATAAAAAGACATTTAAAAAGAGATAGCAAATGCTTTAAATGTTATTTTTTTATTTTTTTTATTTTACATCTGGCTGCCAATAAATGATTATTTATTGAGAGTTCAGGATTGATGTCAGGGAGTAACGGTGTAGAAGTAATTTGGACCAAGCTGCACAATATGATTGATAAATCATGGCATAATAACAATAATATCAATATAATACCATCCACCCCTGTAATAAAAGGGATGCATAGGACCAAGCCAATTATCTTGTTATGTTATGAAATATTGTTGTACTGGATACATCAGCACAGAGACATACAGGTAAGCCAATGTGCATTAGATTAACATTGGGAACATGAGAATTGCTTTGTTAAAATAACATTTCTTTTCCATTCTTATTGAAATTGGAATGGACTGTACAATATGGTGCACACATTTATTTCTGCCAATGACATCTAGCAGATCTAGAAAACATAACAAATGACACTACATTAATTTGATATAAACACAAGGCATCTATTATCAAGTTTGACCTGTAGGCCTACTTACAGGTAGATTTCATGAGCCCTTTCTTCTATTGCTTCATTCCATAAAACTGAGGTATGATTGAGAGGATATCAATGTGAAAAAAGGCTCCCAAGTGTAAATGGCATCAAGTGTTTTCCCTGTCGATTATTACAAATATTTGGAAGAAAAATATGTAAAATTTCTTAAACGTGATTGGCTGATCTATACAGCTCAGGTAAGAGTGCCATTTACATTCATAAGAAAAGGCCTATACTCATATGTCAATGATATCATTGCTGAAGATTGTATGGAAGTAGAGCTTGGTCAAATAATTTTTCCCAAGCTGTATACACTGTAAAAAAAATGAGTAAAATCTTACCCAATACTGAGCAAAAAGGTAACTCGCGTGAAATTGAGTAAAAAATATTACTCATGCAGTAGAGCCAAATGTTACTCAGAAAAGAGTAACTTTTAGTCATCTATGTATCATTCCTAGCTTCGAAAGGAGTAAACAATTAATTTACTCATTTTCTTGCGAGTTACCTTTTTACTAGCTCTGTTAAGCGTAAACAAAATTTACTCCGTTGGGAGTAAAGCATTAGTTTACTCATTTTCTTGCGAGTTACCTTTTTACTCTGTTAAGAGTAAACAAAATTTACTCCGTTGGGACTAAAGCATAATTATGTTTACTCATTTTCTTGCGCGTTATCTTTTTACTAGCTCTGTTAAGCGTAAACAAAATTTACTCTGTTGGGAGTAAAGCATTAGTTTACTCATTTTCTTGCAAGTTACCTTTTTTTTTACAGTGTAGGGTTTATCCTCTGATAAAAAAGTGCCGGGAGATGTTATTCCCGGGTCAACATTGGAATTAATATAAGACACGAACAAAGATTTCATAGATGAAAGGGTATATGGTTGAAAAATATCAAAAAAGATAAAATTACAAACATGAGTATGGAAGAAAATGAAGGCATCTACATCTAATTGGCATCTAAGTTATTCCCCAGTGAAAGAATTTAGAATCAATAAAAGTCTTTCCTTTCAGAATATACCAAAATGTACAACAACAATTCTACTTATGAATGAAATAACAACATTTAAAAGATTTGTAAAATAGAAAAACTGCACATATTTTAGCTATGTTGCAATAATTATTGGGGTAAGGGTACATAGAATTGAAATTACAAATGATATTAAGATGATTCAAAAAAAAAAAAAATCAATCAATCAATCTACATTACAATCATGCATCGAATTGGGCCAGTCATATTTTCCAATCACAATTTATTCCATTTTCATTTGATACAGATTGGATTTGGCATCTCAATTATTTTCATTTTCATTTCATAAAAAATGGATTTGCCATCTTGATAAAATCTTTTTTCATTCAATAAAGAATGCATTTGCCTCCACAATCACTTAAGTTTTCATTCGATAAAGAATCAATTTGCCATCAAAATTGGTTTCATTTTCACTCAGAAACATTTTATCAACCAGCACGGTTTATTATCATTACAGAAAAAATAGAAACATAAGAAAAGATTGTGTACTAACATGTATTGCTCAATTATCTTACTGAGCTAGATTTCATTTTTTTTTTTTCCTTCTTTGTTTAAAGAGATTCTGAGGTTAAAAAAAAAAAAAAAAAAAAAAAAAAAAAAAAACTGCTATTCTGTGTTATTCATGTGTTTAACTGTGGTTAGTGTGTATGTAACCTGTTCTCCAAACTTTTTAGCCAGTAACCCATACAGCATAGGGGAAAGTTATTTGCTGTTAAATAGCTGGACACAAATTTTGTTCTCCTTTTTTGTCTAAATCTCAGACCTTCTAAAGACAGAATCTATGTAAACAGGCTACAATACACAAGGGAGCTCGCACTTGGCACTCTTTAACTGTTTAACTACTCAACATTTTCATACACCTAGGATGAATACATGAACGGGTTTGAACCTTCTTCTCTTTCCCACAATCCTAATAAGATTTCCTGCACTTCTGTCTAAACCAGCCTGATTATCTTTTGTGAAAGACCAATTTTCTTTCATGAACACTATATAAGTCCCAATTAAATTCTACAAAATAACATTATGAAAATTCAAAAAAAGTTCCAACAGCTATGATCTGACCTGAGAAAGCTTAGACGATTTACAGTTGTTGTTGATTTGATATTAATAGGACATCAAATCGGCTACTCTGGAGAGCAATATAAATCACCTTGTCTGTATACTTCACTCCACAAAAGAAATCCTGGAAGTTTCAAGAAATATGGCAGCATGTACATGTACATGCATGTGCACCTGAGAATATACTATGATTGTGTTACATGTATTATGGGTTTCACAAACTCTTCACAGACAATCTTGAGTTCAGGCATTAGTAGGAAATAATTTCTAATAGAATCAAACAAAACCTGATGTGTGCTCCATGAATATCAAAAAAAGTAGTCCTGGAAGTGTCATAAATATGGCAACTTTGCTCTAACCTGAGAATACATTTATGCATTTAAGATATATTGGATGTTGAATCTGTATCTGTGATGATCACGTCCCTGCCTCGATGCTGGAAACCCTTGATCGTCTCCTTCTTTTCCCAACTTTCCTTGGCATCCTCTTCCTGCATCCTTTCCCAAACCACCCAGGAATGTTAACCTCTCCTTGTACCACGCCCTCTAATGAGTGCGAGATGTCTGGCGCTGTCTCGTACTCATAATCTTCTGTGTCATCAGAATCTGCTTGTCCTTCATTGGCATCGTCATCTTCAGTTCTCTCAACTCTTGACAGTGCACTGACAGGAAGTGTATTACCAGAGTTCTGTTGTTCGGTTTTGGCAAGTGGTTCGACTTCATCCTCTGCTTTACGATCTTGAGCATTAGGCTCTAACATAGAGTTCAAAAGTGATTTTGTTGAGTAACTTCCCTCCTCTTTGGATGTAATAGGTGTCGCCATTTTGAAGATTGGATCACTGCTCCTACAAATTGGAAGGGAGAAGAAGTGGAAATACTTTGTTGCACCTTTCTCCTGCATCTACTTTCTACACTTTCATCTTCATTGAACCATATCTTTGTCCTCAGCCTTTATTGCATAATCATGTCATCCTGGATAGCTTTATTGTACTACTGACTTATAAAAAAAAAAAATTCCCACTCACTTCTGCTCTCCAAAATTTTTGGAAACTTCTGCCTCTCTAAACATGCATATCCAGGCAAATTGATATTTTAAATCGCACTTTCCTCGTATGTTGGCATTAGGCTGGGTTCATATAGAAGTAAACATTATATGATATTCGCTATAAGCTTGGCATGCCAAATGCCCAATAATTAGATAAACCTAGTTTTTCTGTGATAAATAAGGCCTTTTTGTGATAAACCAGGCTTTTCTTTAAGGACGTTGCACAGTTATGTTTCTGCGCATCTTGACCGCGCATCCTGGGCGCGCATTATCTAATACGTCACAATGGAAAAATATACAGCGCTCATGGGCGACCCAGCGTTCAAAGAGTTAAAAGAAATGAACTTTATAAATATGTTATTTATTCCTTCTTTTTGTTCATTATTTACCTACTTGCAGAGATATGTAAAGCATTTATGTTGGTGCATGTTCGTGTTATTCTAGAGATTGCGATGGATATGAAATGAATTGTAAATATTTGGGAGCAGGATTTTGAATAAGTCGAAAATTTTATAAGAGTTTTCATATTTTGAGTATTTTTGGCACGTTTCGGTGGTTTTCAATTCGACTCGCTACTATTACTGCGCCGATATTTTGAAAACGAGCACATGGACCCCCATTTTTTAATGTCCCTACTCTTTTAGTTTATATTCCTCTACAACTTGGGCAAATTTTGATGAAGCTTGACATGGCTTTTAAATGTTCGAGAGCATGATTTGAATCAAATTGTAATATAGGTTGGATTCCACGACTGTTTGACGTTTTCGGCGCGTTTGTGGTTTCAAGCCAAATGCGCAACTATTCGGCTCCGATAGCTTAAAAAATGAGCACATGGACCCCCTTTTTTGAATGTTTTCTACCGTTGATACGTATTCTCTCTACAAACTTTCCAAATTTTATGACAAATGACATGGATTTTTGAATGTTTGGGAGCATAATTTTGATCAAGTGCAATTTAGAGTGGATTTTCACGTCTTTTGGACGTTTTCGGCGCGTTTTTGTGACTTTTCAAGCCTCCGATTTGCGAGTATTCGGGCGCCGATAGTTCGAAAACGAGCACATGGGACCCCCCTTTTTTAAACTTTCTACATAATATGATGAATCCTCTACAAACTTTGCAAAATTTGATGAGACTGTCATGGTTTATAAAAAAAAGATGCACCTTAAACTTATACTTTTTTATTTTTGTAGATTCCAAGCCTCTAAGATATGGTTTTTGCCATTTTAACGCACCCTTTTTGCCACATGAGGGCGCTGCTGGCTCAAAAATAAGTACAAATGTGCCAGTTTAAACAAATGTACCCATCTTTGGTATAAACTTATTTGTAACAAATCGGCGAAGGTTTGATAAAGTTTGATACGGGTTTGACAAGAACAGTCAATGACGATTTTACTTGTTTGTTGCACTTGCGAGGTTCTAACAGAGGCCAATTTCTTAAATTACGCGTACTTTACATGCCATCCAAATTATGGCAACTTCAAAGTCACCGTAGCAAAAAATCAAGCACATGAACCTATATTATTTTTTGCATTTTTGGCATACATAGATACCAAAGTAACTATGTGCAAAATTTGGTAAACTTGTCATGGTTTTGGTTTCAACTGTGCAACGTCCTTAAATAAACCGGGTTCTTCTCTGATAAGCCTAGTTTTTCTCCAGATGATAAACCAAATTTTTCTTTGATTTTACAGCTATCACATTACCTCAACATATTCACTAGGTGGATCAGAGAAGCTATTGAAGGCAATGAACACAACACAGTATTGAATTGATACTACAGCCATTTAACTCTTTCTTTAACATACAATCCCATTCTCTCACATCAGAGTACCTCAAGTGCAAAAGTGCCAGCCAAGTACAGTGCTATGACATTGCACAGTCCATAGATGTCAGCAGATCCAGCTACTGAATGCTACTCTATTCAAGTTAATTCTCTTGATTATATCAAAAGAAAATGAACTCTGTTTTATGTCTGCTGTATGTCTTACATTGCATAGAGAGGTATTGACATGTTTAGCTGCTTCATAAGGAGTGCCATCACATCATCACATCGACCATGAATCTTACCTTGTATAGAGAGGTATTGACATGTTTAGCTGCTTCATAAGGAGTGCCATCACATCATCACATCGACCATGGATCTTACCTTGTATAGAGAGGTA
>CALNVZ010003430.1:42514045-42573800 GCA_940671915.1 Paracentrotus lividus | reverse complement strand
CAAAATATGGCAACTCTTCAAAGTTCCGTAGCAAAAAAATCTAAGCACATGAACCTATATTATATATTTTGCATTTTTGGCATACATAGATACCAAAGTAACTATGTGCAAAATTTGGAAACTTGTCATGGTTATTTGTGTTCAACTGTGCAACGTCCTTAAATAAACCGGGTTCTTCTCTGATAATCCTAGTTTTTCTCCAGATGATAAAACCAAATTTTTCTTTGATTTTACAGCTATCACATTACCCTCAACATATTCACTAGGGTGGATGCAGAGAAGCTATTTGAAGGCAATGAACACAACACAGTATGAGATTGAATACTACAGCCATTTAACTCTTTTCTTTAACATACAATCCCATTCTCTCACATCAGAGTACTCCTCAAGTGCAAAAGTGCCAGCCAAGTACAGCTGCACTATGACATTGCGCAGTCCATAGATGTCAGCAGCATCCAGCTAATGAATGTCTACTCTATTCAGTTAATTCTCTTGATTATATCAAAAGAAAATGACTCTCGTTTTATGTATGCTGCTTGTAGTCTGTTACATTGCATAGAGAGGTATTGACAATGTCTTAGCTGCTTCCATTAAGGAGTGCCATCACATCATCCATCAGTCGAACCATCATGAGTCTTACCTTGATATAGGAGGTAATGACATGTTTAGCTGTCTTCATAAGGTAGTGCCAATAAACATCATCACATCGACGCATGGATCTTACCTCTTGTATAGAGAGTGTTATTGACATGTTTAGCCTGCTTCATAAGAGTGCCATCATTACATCATCACATCGCCATGGATCTTACCTTGCTATAGAGATCGGTATTGACATGTTTAGGCTGCTCATAAGGAGTGCCATTAATCGATCACATCGAACATGGATCTTACTGTGATAAGAGGTATTGACATGTAAGCTCGCTTGCATAAGGAGTGCCATTACATCATCACATCGACCATGAGATCTACCTATGCATAGAGGAGGTATTGACTGTTTAGCTGCTTCATAAGGAGTGCCATCACATCATCCACATCGGCCATGGATCTTACCTTGTATAGAGAGGTATTGACATGTTTAGCGCTTCATAAGGAGTGCCTAATACATCATTCACATTGTCGGCATGGATCTTACCTTGTCAGTAGGAGACAGGTATTGACATGTTTAGCTTGCTTCATAAAGGCAGACATCCATCTCATTCATCGGCCATGGATCTTACCTTGCATAAGAGTGGTATTGACATGTTTAGCTGCCTTCATAAGGAGTCAGTGTCATTACTATCATCACATCGACCATGGATCGTTACCTTGTAACATAGAGAGGTATTGACATGTTTAGCTGCTTCATAAGGAGTGCCATCACATTCATACATCGGCCATGGATCTTACCTTGAGAGAGGGTATTGACATGTTAGCTGCTTCATAAGAGAGTGCCATTACATCATCACATCGGCCATGGATACCTTTGTAAAGAGAGACAGTATGCATGTTTGCTGCTTCACTAAGGAGTGCCATCACATCATCACATCGGCCATGGATCTTACCTTGTATAGAGAGGTATTGACATGTTTAGCTGCTTCATAGGAGTGCCATCACATCATCACATCGACCATGGATCTTACCTTGCATAGAGAGGTATTGACATGTTTAGCTGCTTCATAAGGGAGTGCCATCACATCATCACATCGACCATGGATCTTACCTGTATAGAGAGGTATTGACATGTTTAGCTGCTTCATAAGAGAGTGCCATCACATACATCCACATCGGCCATGGATCTTACCTTGTATAATAGAGAGGTATTGGACATGTTTAGCTGCTTCATAAGAGTGCCATTACATCATCACATCGGCCATGGATCTTACCTTGTATAGAGAGGTATTGACATGTTTAGCTGCTTCATAAGGAGTGCCATTACATCATCACATCGGCCATGGATCTTACCTTGTATAGAGAGGTATTGACATGTTTAGCTGCTCATAAGGAGTGCATTACATCATCACATTGGCCATGGATCTTACCTTGTATAGAGAGGTATTGACATGTTTAGCTGCTTCATAAGGAGTGCCATTACATCATCACATCGGCCATGATCTTACCTTGTGTAGAGAGGTATTGACATGTTTAGCTGCTTCATAGGAGTGCCCATTACATCATCACATCGACCATGGATCTTACCTTGTATAGAGAGGTATTGACATGTTTAGCTGCTTCATAAGGAGTGCCATCACATCACAACATCAGCCATGGATCTTACCTTGTATAGAGAGGTATTGACATGTTTAGCTGCTTCATAAGGAGTGCCATCACATCATCACAATCGGCCATGGACTCTTACTCTTATAGAGAGGTATTGAACATGTTTAGCTGCTTCATAAGGAGTGCCATTACATCATCACATGCGCATGGATCTTACCTTGCATAGAGAGGTTTGACATGTTTAGCTGCTTCATAAGAGTGCCATTACATCATCACATCGGCCATGGATCTTACCTTGCATAGAGAGGTATTGACATGTTTAGCTGCTTCATAAGGAGTGCCATTACAATCATCACACTCGACCATGGATCTTACCTTGATATAGAGAGGTATTGACATGTTTAGCTGCTTCATAAGGAGTGCCATCACATCATCACATCGGCCATGGATCTTACCTTGAGAGGTATTGACATGTTTAGCTGCTTCATAAGGAGTGCCATTACAATCATCAATACGGCCCATGGATCTTACCTTGTAAGAGAGGTATTGACATGTTTAGCTGCTTCATAAGGAGTGCCATCACATCATCACATCGGCCATGGATCTTACACTTGTATAGAGAGGTATTGACATGTTTAGCTGCTTCATAAGGAGTGCCATCACATCATCACATCGACCATTGATCTTACTTGCTTAGAGAGGTATTGACATGTATAGCTGCTTCATAAGGAGTGCCATCACATCATCACATCGACCATTGGATCTTACCTTGTATAGAGAGGTATTGACATGTTTAGCTGCTTCATAAGGAGTGCCATCACATCATCACATCGGCCATGGATCTTACCTTGTATAGAGAGGTATTGACATGTTTAGCTGCTTCATAAGGAGTGCCATTACATCATCACATCGGCATGGATCTTTACCTTGTATAGAGAGGTATTGACATGTTTAGCTGTTCATAAGGAGTGCCATTACATCATCACATCGGCCATGGATCTTACCTTGTATAGAGAGGTATTGACATGTTTAGCTGCTTCATAAGGAGTGCCATCACATCATCACATCGGCCATGGATCTTACCTTGTATAGAGAGGTACTGACATGTTTAGCTGCTTCATAAGGAGTGCCATCACATCGTCACATCGGCCATGGATCTTCAATGAAGCCTGGCTGTCCTTTGGAGTCCACTGAAAAAACAGGAATTTACATAAATAATCATAATAAGCATAGCAGTAATAAGAAGAATTGAAGAAAAACAAAAGAGAATTGAAGGAATAATAGTAATATTTCTTTCCACCGTCATTCAGTATTTGGTAACATAAAATTCTCGCGATTGTTGGTGACCTTACAAAATCATTTTTTAAAGTGATTTTCCAACATTTAAATACATTAACCCTATTCTGACTGGGCTTTTCAAGAAGAGATTTTGACTGGGGGGGAGGGGGTCAATTATAATTGACCCCCCCCCCCTGAGATCTCGGCCGCGGATGGTCCGATCGCCACAACATATTGCACGAACGTGGCTGCACATGTAAAGGGTATCGCTGATATTTTTATTTTTTTTGAAAAAAAAAAATTAACATATTTAATTTATGCTAATTTATGCACACTCATGTATGCAAATTAGATGCTTTTTTTATTAAAATCGTTAATATTTAATTAAGAAACATAGTTATGAAGCTCAAATTTTCTCTTATAGCAAAGTCAACAGTATTGAATTGACACATTCAGAAATTTCAAATTAATTCTTTTGTATTCTATTGTTTTTTGAATTTCTTATGTATTCTATTGTTTTTATTTCTTATGTATTTCTTTGTTTGTAATTTTTTGTGCTTGAGAAATGTTTCTTTATCAATATAAAGACAAATTTAATCAATCAAAAGGCTCAGAAGGCACAATTATCAGTGTTATAAAGCAATTTTAGGAAAAGCAGTATTTTGTACACAAACGCATGCAAAATGACGATTTTCGTTCAATTTCGGTCTGACATGCGATTACATAATGTTGCGTAACGCTACAACGGGGTTTCCGTTTCTTTCAAACTTGGTGTCAAAAGTTGCGGGACACTTGAAAGAAAAAAGTCACAAAGCGCCGGGTCGCGACTTGCAGTGGTTGCGAGGCAGTCGCGGATTTCGTACAGGGGGGGTCAAATTGACCCCCCCCCCCCCAGTCAGAATAGGGTTAAACCCTGCTCTACAATTTGCACAATAATTTTGACACACCCCCGAGGACCATTGCGCAGGTTTGTAACTACATGTAATTTCTTTGAAGTCTCTCCCAACTTTTGAGACCCTTTCAAGATATACAGATATAGGTTTGCAACGTCACATGAAAAATGATTAATTTTTGTGATTTCTAGAAAAAAAAAAGGAAATTAGCTTCCATATAAAGAGATGATAACTTTCCATTAATGTCTAAATTTACATAATAAATTCACATAAATTAGACATTAACCCTAATCTGCCCGGGGGTAGATTTTTCGACCGAGAAGATAAAGCCACGGCGCTTCATGAGTTTTTCCTTCAAGTCTTGCGCATCTTTTGAGACCAAATTTGTGACCCCCAGGTACCCGGTTCGCGAATTACGCGTAATTTTGTACCTGTGTGTCAGGCCCAAAATTGCTCATGTACAAAGTCAATACAAATTGTGTTTTCAGCTAAAATGCATAAATGAGTAATTAATTTTGCTTTTTCTGATAACAATCATTTGATTTGTTGCTATTTATGACCGAAATAATGTCACCGACCAATTTTATTGAAAAAACAATAAAAATAAAAAGGACAAAAAAACAAAGAAATACATAAGAAATTCCAAAAACAATAAAATACATAAGAAATTAATTGTGATACCCAAATTTTTTTCTAGTACAGTTGATAGTAGTGCTATAAAGAATATTCGCATCAAAAATTAGCATTGTAGAAGCTATATTTAGTGAATTAGAGCAAAAAGTATGATTTTATGCATAAATTAGTATAATTTGCATATATAATTAAAACGAAACATCTTTCGGAAAAATTAACTATGCAGTTACAGAATTTACGCCACAGGGGATGTGCGTGCCGGTTTTCATAGCAATCGCGAGATCGACGGCCGAGATCTCATAGTTAGTGCAATTAATAGCGCACCCATCTGCCGGGCAAGGGCATATTGATATTGCTCTGACTAAATTAAGTGAGCTGGTAGTGTCATGACACACAAAAAGACGGTGCATTATTCTTTTTATAAGATGGGTCGGACATACAGCTCCTTTTAAATTCTATGCTCACCATAAGTTTTTCCAGGCAGTAACAAATCCTTTCAACATATTTCAACTACAAATATTATGTAAAGTCTTGATGAACACAAACAGTTGGGAAACACAATAGTCACACTATAAAGTGTTAATTATGACAGTCATGTATCGGCGCAGCGGATGTCAAGCACTAGTTATCAACTTGAGTGACATCATTTGACCATAAGGTTGCCTACATTCTTGAAACCTGTCTCATAAAGGATTCTACTCATTTGATATCTTACCTGTAGATTAACAATGTATAATTTTGGTCTCTGATTCCTTGGTCTGTCTGTGCTCCAAAGACACTGGTACCTCCTAAGAACCTAAATATATCACAAAATCAAACACTGTATTAAGCCCTATTCCCACATGAGGAAGCTTGTCTCTATATGTATGCCTACAATAGGTTAGAAAATTTGTGTAAAGATGGCACATGGTTTATACATCTCAAGGTGCATTATACATTTTTTAAGGTTCATTACAAGTTGCTTCTTTTTTTTTTATGACTCTAAAAATGTTTGAGTTCTACATGTGCACTGAATAAACTTGTGTAATGCCTGCTCTGAAACAAACAAAGTTCTCACATGATTACTTTCTTGTATGACCATGTACATGTAACAATTAGGAAACCATGTCAGCTTGCAAAACAAAACACTGATGATTCTTATTTTTTTTACAAAGAATATAATGTCCTTCAAGCGGGTATAGTATGAGATTACTAACTTTCATAGTGGATTCCTAAAACGTTTGTAGCATATACATAATAATATACATTTTGTTTTCCATTTTGAAATTTTTGATAGGACATTTTTAGAATCTGGAGCATTTATCTTTTGACAAACGACAATAGGCCTATGGCCCCATACACAAATTTTGTGATAAGTTTGTTTAGACTAGCCCAAGAATTAAAAAATTATTTGGGGTAAGTATGGATGCACCCAGTATATAGGCTTCAAAATATCGTCTGTCGACCCCCAAATTTTTAAAATTCAAAGTCTAAAAATATGATCCTGTCTTCATATGAAAAACATATTGTGAAACTGTACATTGAGCCTAAACTTACTTTCAGACTGGACCCCAAACACAGTATGGCATCTGCATCCTCTGCAGCGTCCATGGCACCTGACCAGTTCAAGGGTTTGTCCACCACTCCTTTTTCACCAAAGTGGACGATGGTGTCTCTGAGGGGTTCCCTGCACTTGTGGCAATCCCGGCTGGTCTTGTGTCTTCGAAGGGATGTCTGCTCTGTCACATCAAAGAGCCTTGTGTACTGCCTCTCAGGTTCACACTCTGTGCACACCTGTATACAGAGATAGAGAGATGGACAACAAGGTAGTAGTGTCTTTCAGGTTTCACTTCCCAACATTTATCAAGTTACTGAAAGCTGCCAAAGTATTGGAATAATACAAATTCAGTATAAATTGGTTTCTGTTGATGAAGTGAGCCAATTTGATTGACTTATTTGACGTTATGGTCCAAGGGATTAGTGGCAAGGGCAGCTATCAAAAATTATACATTTACATGTGCATATAAAGTTTGTAATACAAGAAGAGGCTCTTTGGGGCTTTTGTTTTGTTTTGTTTTGTTTTTGTTTTTTTGCAATTGCACAACATATACAATGCCTGCTAAATTTAACAGGATTAGGCAGAAGGAAACGGGGCTATTAAACCACTAATTACTTGGCAGAAAACCATTGAGACCTGACGGGAAGAAATTTAGATTTGGACCAGGCTTAAATCGTAACTCATATTCATAGGGAGTGGATGTCTCTTCCAGATCAATGTCTTGTAGAGGAAGAAAACCAGACAAAATCCATTCAGGTATTGCTGACACACTGCTTTTGCTTTTAAGAGCCACTACAGAGTAATTGCACTGTTCCCACTAACAGGAAATTCAATCTTATATAGAATCACTACGATACCTCAATGTACATGTTTCCATGTAGCTCAGATAACCGGTTCGGGGGAACACCACTCCTCAAGTGAAGACCATCACAGTTCTGGGATACAATATGTTGCACCTTCAAGAGTAAGTAGACAGTCAGTTTAGTGAGAATCCTAAGGTGATGTGGATCATTCACATAATCAAGTCATATTATTATGTATTTACATTAAATTACATAATGGGAAAGTTTGGGAGAAAAATATATTCCTTGTGTTATTGGGTAACATATTTGGACTTTAAGGACGTTGCACAATTATGTTTCTACGCATCTTGACCACACAGGACTGGGCACGCATTATTACTACGTTACAATGGAAAAATATTCAGCGCTTATGGCCGATTTAGCACTCAAAGAGTTTTTTAAAAAAGAACTTTATAAAGACGCTATTTATTCCTTCTTTTTGTTCATTATTTACCTACAAGTTTGCAGAGATATGTAAAGCATTATTGTTAGTGCATGTTCATGTTATTCTAGAGATTGCAATGGATATGACATTATTGTGAATGCTTGGGGGCAGGATTATGAATAATTCGTAATTTAGATAGAGTTTTCACATTTTTGCGTATTTTTGGGCGTGTTCCGGTGGTTTTCAAGTCGACTTGCCACTATTATGGAGCCGATATTTAGAAAACGAGCATCTTTTTTTATTGTTCCTACTCTTTTATTAAAGTTACTGAGCTGATGTAAAATAATAGTTTTATTACTCGTCATCCCACCTCAAGTAATGAAACAAAATATTTACTTTTTTTACATTAATGTGTTGTATTACGGTTCTTTTGTTTTATCAGCGGGATTTTTTTTTACACAATGTGTTGCTACGGCTTCGCTACACCAAATATTTAATGGAAAATATTTCATGGAATAATTGTCCGATGTGTTACGTGTCCCATGTGTTACATGTCATATTTTATCAAACTTGACCTTGCCAGACAACGTGAGGCTGTATTGGCATTAAAATATGTATTTACAAAGTTTATTACATGGTTAAGAGGATATGACTATGCAAGTTTTTATCTGCTTTTTAAATCCCTAGTCTCATGTGAACAAATTCAAAATTTAAAAACACCATTTTTTTCTGGTCCCATGTGTTACGAACAAACAAATTATCATAAATTAAATATGAATTGAGTTATTTCAATTATTGTTTATGATTTTGTTGAAGGTTCTTTAATAGTACCTTAAAAAATATACCTAAGGATTGGATTTCAATTTAAGATTTATCAAAAAAGCCTATTTTTGTCTCTGAATGTCCCGTTTGTTACATCGCAAAATAGCGTGGACTTGCCCTGTTACAAATCTGGAAGGTTTGAAAAAGTTTGATACTGTTTCGCCAAATGTAGAGGTGATTTTACTCGATTATTGAAATCCTCAGGTCAAATCGCGAGGCCAAATTCTTAAATTCTGTGTACTTTACATGCCATCCACATATGGCAACTTCAAAGACCCGTAAAAAAAAGTAAGCACATGAACCTATATTATTTTTGGCATATTTGGCATCCATAGATACCAAAGTAAGTCTGGGCAAAATTTGGTGAAAATGACATGGACTTCATTTTAACTGTGCAACGTCCTTCAATGATGTAAAGAGTTGAAGATCAATATACATGAATTAGGAATATAGATATGTGATCGGATCATTCATCCTAAGAGAGGTAAAATTGACCAGATTGATCTAATGCTATACATGGGTGTTGGTTGACCCCAAAATACCCATACTGACCTTTCAGCTTTCTCCTTAAAGTGCACCAAAGCCACCATTCCAGTTTGAAACCATCATAGCTTCATAAGTTCCATGAAGAAATATTCCTCCTGAAGAATAAGAGATAGGAGGAATCTAACTTACCATGCCTTCATCCACCAGCCTGGCTAGAGCCATATGTGTTAAGGTTGGTTCAGCATCCACCAATGAGCTGTTCCTATCAATAACAATAAATTATCTTTTGAACCTCTTATGACATGGTAATAAATCAAATCCAGGCAAAAAAACTATTTTTATACATTGTCTTCAATAGGCTATTTACCTTATGTTACAAAATGAAATACACTAAACTTGCTATGAATATAAATGGTTATGTTATGATTGTGTTATAGCTACGCTGGTCGGCGGTGGACGGGCCCGACCACCACGGGTTCTTTCCATTCACCACTCCTGGTGAAAAACAATGCTTCCTACCGGCGCTAATTTCACATTAAAACTGCATCTAACTCACTTATTTATATTTTTAATCATATTTTATGGACATTTTTTACAAGAATTATGCTTCCAATTCGACATTAAATGTTTAATCTATATATAATCGCCAACATCAGTTACTTGCTTACTCGCTTGCTCCAAACATCAGTTACTCGGTGCACTCGAGCGTGACCTGACCGGAGGTCCGTGGCACCGACGTGGCTGCCGAGGCGCGAAGCGCCGAGGAGTTTAAATATATTTACCAAATGATATTGTTACAGGAAAATCGTTGGGGAAACAGGGAATCAACACCGACAGGAAACATAATGGATGGGGCAGCATGCATAGCTAGATATCGAAATCATAATCGCAATAATTATTAGGCTTGTCAATCACTGTTTTTATTAATGTTTGTTTTATGTGTGGTAAATTAGTATTTTTGTATTTTTAAGAAAGAAAATTTCAATATTTGTAAAATGTTAACATTTGTCCATATTTTTAAGATTAAGTATTCTTTATTGTTTCTGGACGGCCGGACTGGCCTAATTTGTTTCTATTGATATGCACATATGCACATGATGCATATGGAAGTGATCACATGATCTGTGGAATATAAATGGATTATCTGCATCTGTGCAGTATACTGAGGGTTGTGGTCTTGCCTTTTTTGTTATTTTATTGCAATTCCTATGGTATCCACAAAAAATAAGTATTTAATATCTTAACAACAAAACTTACATTAAAGTTAATTTCGATCAAATTGGAATTTAAATCTAGGCCTAGATGAAATTAGGCCTAATAAAAGTTCTTTTTTTTTCTTTTTTTTTTTCATTTTGTCCTAGCCGCTAGCCTCTAATGACAAGCATTTGTGGCAATTCTCCTCATCCAAATTTCAAACATGTATACTCTCTTGTCATTATAAATATTCCAGTACAACTCAGTATTTGGTTTGTTCCTTAGAACCTCATTATAATGGGAGTAGACTGTACCCAGATAAATTAGGACTTACTGGAGGGAGCTCTCTTTGCCCTGTTGTAGTAATGTCCATACCCCATTTGGTCCCCTGTAATCAGGAATAGAGGCTGCCTGTAAGGGATAGATAGCACAAATGCCTTAATGTAAGATTGTGAAGAAGAATAATTAAACCTACTGTACATTATACTGTCTGAATATAATGTTTTAATTGTAAGTCAAAGGTCACAGATGTAAAATTTGAACTGGCTTTTATCAGCACTAATACATTATCTAAAGGTCAATTACGGTTAACCTTTATAAAATTTGAAATCATAACTTTCAGCATTGAAAAATTTTACTTCATGATGAAATATCATCCAATTACAATTTGTTTTCATTTTGTTTTCATTGTAGAATATGTCAAAATATCGCCGCTGAGACAACAAACCTGTGTATCTATAAAATGACAAATTTTCAAGAGAGTAACAAACAGCATGGGGTCAAAGCACTGTAATCAGCTTTCCTTTGAGACTTTGGGAAAGAGATCATGGAGTTAAAGAAGACCATTAGCAAAGAAAGATCATAGAGTTTGTGCGCCTATCTTCAGTATTTTTGAAGCAGCACTTCAACTGGAAGAAGAAGAGTCTACTTGACTGATCCCCTGGAGACAATTTTCAATAATTTTTAGGTACAAGGGTTTTTTCACCATATCCTAAGAGGAACATTATTTACTTATTCAACACAGAGTACAATTTTTTTAACAAAACATTTTTTTTAAATGAAAGAAAAAACTTAATAAAAAGAAGGAGAAGACACATTTGAATGTGTGTTGCATACTCACAGTGCTAATGCCTGCTCCTGTGTAGACCACTAAGTTTTCTGCATTGCTGATTGCTAATGCAAGCTTTGCTACTTTAATCTCAAGCTCCTCTGCATCATCTTCAACCTAAGATAATAAAATTTTTAAAAAAGGTGTGTGACATTACATGATGTTCTTTTAGATATAACATTGTGCACAGGAAATTTGGGGTACATTTGTATTTAGCAGTCTAGTGAATACAGATATTATTAAACAAAAATTGGTCAAGCAAATTGCTATGACATTATTAAATCATGACGCTAAATATCCAGACACAATTTCTATGTAGCATATTGTTTGTTCAATAACTTGGTCGAAATTAAGTCTGAAAGGCACAACAAAATTTCTGGGAAATGGTGTACATGTAAATATAAATGTTAAAGCTGGTGTATAGTGTTGGGAGAAGGAAACATTTAATTTGTATTCACAGTTAGTAATATGAAAGACTGAATCCTATAACTATAATAAAGATATTTATATTACATGAAATCTCGTTTTAGTGTCTTTATTTCACGAAGTATAAAAAGGATAAGTCGGGGATCTGTCCCATCTCAGTGTGCACTAGGAGTTCACATGGAAAACCAATGGGTATTCTCTTTTGTGGGTGATACACAGAGATCGCTACGCTCCATTCATGCAGGAAGTTTGGGGGACTGGACACACATATCTTTTAGTGCAATGTGAACAACATGAGACTATATTTAATTGGTTTTATGCCGATTCCTTTTTTGTTACTGAAACTATACACCAGGTTTAAGCATACAAAACATAAATGTATAACATAATATTTTAGTATTAAGTTATGCTTAATTGTAACATTTTGTGCCCCTACTTGATGGAATTACTAAAGTACAAAATACAAATTGTTAAAAATTATTACTTTTATTAGAGGTGGGCTATAAATGGGTCATGTTTCAGAACCAAGTTTCTGTTATCTTATTTTAAGCAGCTCATTGTCCAAAATCGTTTTTTGGCCGGCACCGTCTCAATTTTCATCCGATTTTCTTAAAATTGGTGGCATATTGATCAGGACAACTACATTGTAGCTGGATAAAATAGGATAGTACAAACTTGGTTCTGAAACATAACCCTTCTTTTTACCCCTCTATAGCCCACCTCTACTTTTATTGACAAAGCCAAACTGATTGATAATCCTGTGTCTGGCAGAGAGAAGAAACCTTTTTTCAATTGGTTTATGCACACCTCTCTTGACTTCTGACGATTAAGCTCCCTAAGCTTGGCCCTCTTCTCGAGAATCTTGACAATTTTCTTATTCTGTTTGATTATGCACTCTTCCTCAGAAGTCCTATCGGCCTGATTCTTCTTCAGGATTGCTCGCACCTGAGATAAGAGAAAAGAAGTAAAATTATTTATTATTTCTGTTATTCTTTAATAATTAATAATAATATGCAATGCATGCCAATGGCGACTTGAAAATCTGTTAAACTACGCTATACGCCTACGGATGTTTATACTCGCACACAGATACTACTGAACCTTCATCAGATATTGTACACACGTCTGCACTGCACCTCAACAGTACGACAATACACCAGACGGTGGTCTGTACTTTTCAGAAGAAGAAGAAGAAGAAGAAGAACACAGTTAGACATTCGACTGATAACGTTAGAATCTAACGTTACATCTTCATGAATATATGGGGCAACGGTTAAAAAAGTACAGGTCTTCTTTTGGTCAAAATTTTTCATCTTAAGTTTTACCTGACATTCTTTTTCCTTTGCTTGATTTTTCTTCTGAAGAACTGTAGTGTAGCTTGCTTTTCGGCATTTTCGTGAAGGTCTACCTCTTGTTAGAGACGATTTATCGGACATTTCTTATTTTCTTGGAGCAACTGATTTAACTGAATTCTCCGACCAAATTGTGAGTGCATAGCGCAGGGTAGAGGTAAAAGAACAGATAAACAGAAAAAAATTGGTTCGTATCGCGAGAATGAATGTCACGTGTAGTTTCTTTTCTGCTTTTCAAAACACCATAGAAATTGTTAATGCCAGTTTTTAGTGAGTAATATGGGGGTGTGTTGGGTGGCGCTAAACCCGGTAAAAGTGGTTGACAATCTCAACTTTAAAAATATAACAGATTGAAGGCGATCGCGAGCGCAGCTGAACTGACCTGACCTTTCTTTCACGTCACCGGTCTTCTAGCTATATGCTATTGATTATTTCCATCAACATCATGTCTGCGCAACAACATTCTTCAAAACGGCTTCTGCTGAAGAATGGACTAAAGTTCTGGGACTATACAGCCAGGTCCTAAAACTCAAGGCCTCAAAGATTCAGAAGCCGGGAGGGAGCAAGAATTTGCTTGATCTTGACAGGTGGTAGGTTAAATAATATAAATTAATCTCACTTTTTACCAGCCGCGGATAGTATTAGGAGCGCTAGCGGAGCTGAAGCTCGAGGACGAGGGGGGGGGGGGGATTGGGTAGGAAGGCAAAGTTGGAATTTCAGATTTTTGTCTTGCTTTTGACTTGTACCAGCCAATTAAAGTGAAAAAGGGGTTGACATTATACTGTAAGATGGGGGGGGGGGTTCTGTTGTCCGGACACTTAAGCAGATAAAAACATCATCTTTTGCTCTCGATTTTCTCAAAATTTGTGCAGTAGTTTTTAGACCGAAGGATTCAGTCACTATTTTGGGATTGCATTGGTTAAACACTGAATGCTCACAAAATAAGATTGGGACAAATTCCGAATATTCAATTAATATCCCAAGAACGGTGGAATATTTCTGCCTACAGTAGATCTAGATCTAAATAGCAAAAATATTTGTGAATATGTGCTTTGTTATTGTCTGATAAAGTGATATATTATTATTTTCAATCGATTAATGAAATATTCATCACAAAGCCCCTAAAATTGCTGTCTTTGTCCGGACATACAACAACCAGGTATACTGTAGACTTGCCCTCTATTAAGTCCGAAGCCGAAGGTGGTGCTGGAGGTTGTGAAATTTAAATGTGATTGTGAACGTGGTTTATTTTTGGATTGTCTGTCCGTCCTGTTTGCTTCTTGTGATAGCTCAAGACCCACTTGATATTAACTTCAAACCTGGGGATAGTATTTATCACCATAGGAAGATGATCTTACTACATTTTGGAGAATCTTAATGGGAAATATTAAGAGGGATATCCAGAAATTATGTTTAAAAATTAGGTCAATTTCTGAAAAAAATGATTCTTGAGTATTTCTTGTAATAGGCCTACCAATTTAGGCCTATAATGTACGTTAGACTCTACTCCATGCCAACTCAAATGGATGAAATCACTTGGCTGCCCCACAACAAGGAGCTGAGAATATTAGGGGGTGTTTCACAAAACCATCATAAGTTTAACTTCTTGACTAAATCAGAGATAGTGAGCAACTTGTCCACAAGCGGGTTCGACGAAGCCCTCTCTGACTATACTTAGACGGCTCCGAACCTGTCATATCTTGTGGAAAGCGCTTACACGTCAATCAAATGCAATTTATGGCAAGCGATCGGTTTTGAAAAATTCTATTTGCCGCGGCAATCTTTATTTTAAATATATCCAATCAAGAAGTAATATTGAGTAAATTTTATAAGCATCATTTGATTTTAGCCTACCATAAACATGATAAAGCTACACAAAGAGACCCATAGGCCCGAATTCACAAAGGTGGATTCTGCAAAATCCATGGATCCGTGGGTTATGTAAATTTTGTGTAATAATTACGCTTAATTTTAGCGCGTACTGTGAGAAAGGTCCAATACGAATGCGCGATTTTGTCACAAAGCGCTACATTTACGCTTGTTGCTATGGTTAAGTCTGCTGTTTATTCAAATTAGTTTAAATAAACCGTTGACTCAACAGTGGACTCATTAATTCAAAACAGTGGGCCATTATGTCAAAACCATAGCAACTGGCGTAAATCTAGCGCGTTATGACAAAATCGCGCATTCATATTGGACCTTTCTCACAGTACGCGCTAAAATTAAGCGTAATTATTACACAAAATTTACATAACCCACGGATCCGTGGATTTTGCAGAATCCACCTTTGTGAATTCGGGCCATAGAGACTACGTTGGTAGTACAATCAATCCATGTATTAGTCCCAATATATTTTAATAAGTACTTCTGAATAGATATTTTAATAAATTGCAATGTATTTTTTATTTCTTTTTGTCAGAGAACAGATGATATAGGAAAAACCTCAATATAGCTCCATTTTCAGCTAGCATAATTTTTCATAGTCTGTTTTACAAATCTATCAAATTAGCACATGCGGGCGCGGGGGTAGGCCTACCCGTCTCATGTTCCGACGTGGTCTTATTCATTTCATGATCGACACCTTGTAATTATATGCAGTAAGTGACAATGTGTATTTTAATACACATTTTATAAATTTTACATAATTTTATGAGTTTGCATACTGTTTTTGACAGATTTTATCAAGTCAATTTTCCATAATATTGAAAATTTTGCTAAAGCACATTTTCTAAATATCAGTGAAACCGTGATTAAGGCTATCACTTGTAGACATCATCTCCAATAATACAGATATCACTAGTTGTCTAGCTTGGAAGAGCTTCGTGTAACCGACATAGTAAGATTGGAGCTAACTCCGTGGTTGCCGGATAAAGATATGACTAACTTGTCCATGGTTTCGTGAAACGACCCCTGATCACCATGCTAATCAGATAAATGTTTCATTTTCATTCAAGCTTCGCTGTGTTTGTCTCCCTTTCCTCATAGGTTCCAAACTGAACTTTCTAAGTCCATTCAATCAAGAAAAGAAAGATATATTACTCATGATGAGTTGGCTAAACTTATGAAGTGGAAATTAAGTGTGAGTATCATATTTTTTAATTTTCAGTCCTGTATTAAGAATTTACATCTCGCTCTTGTCATAATTTTATTCCATAGATTGTGTGTTGCAGGTGTTTCCATCTTTTGTTGTTGCAAATTGCAGTTAATCTGTTTAAAAGAGCATACAATGTAGTCTATACCTATTTATTTCTCACATAGCAAAATATTGTTTTTTATTTTTGAAGAAATTTCTGAGGAGCTCTTTGTTTTTAATGTGTTTCCTCAGAGTTAACCCAATGATAACCTTTTATCTAGATATATATATTTTTCTCACTGTCTTGTGAAATTATGTGTTAAATGCAAGTATAATTTTAGTATACTTCAAGTAATTTGTGTATATAGACTGTGTATAAAGCATTGTAATACGAAATAAATGCCAATTGTTCCAATTCTACACCTTCATTCTTATTTGCCATCATTCAGAGAGGAAAGTTCCGCCCCCGTTTGACTGAGATGGTCCAGACTAACAGCTCAGACCTGGTGGAAAAGTCCAGCAAACAAGCTTTCAAGAAGCTACCCAATATAGGAGCTGCCATCAAAGAACTTATAGTTCTCAAGGCAGTTGGTCCAGCAACAGCCTCAGGTATAATAGTAATACCATGAAATCTTTAAAAATCTACAAAAAAAGTTAAGAATCTAGACAACAGTCTCAAAAGGATTCAAGTGTTGAATGAACTATTGAAATTTGAAAGTTTCATTTCAATAGATCAGAACAAATCAATTCCCGGTCTGTAAATAGACTTCTACCTTATTGGTATTAAATAACTGAAAGTTACTACATGTAGAACAGTATACTTGCATTATAACAAGCACAGATACAACATTTAATAGACAAATTGTTATAATGATCTGGTTCACCTGGTCCCAATTTCAAACGTGCACAAGATTTGTGTCCATACATACATGTTAAATATAACAAGATTTCTTTGTAGACAACGTATTTGACTTAGACCTTGAATGAGAGTGGATTGTAAGTTACTTTCATGGATATTTCAGTTTCTTTATCTGGCAAAATTAATAATAGTTAGATTTGACTACCTGACAAAATGCTAAATAGGCCTCAAGTGACATTACTTGGTTCCTACATGTAAACTAACCTTATGAAAGTTTATTTAGTCATCCCAGGCCTATCCCCACTGGGTTGCAATAAATGTGCCTACAAAATATGTCAAAATGGTAATTTATACAATTAATCCATGTTCATAATATTCTGTCTTGTTTACAGCTGTGTTAGCAGCAGGAGCACCTGAACATGCCCCTTTCATGGCAGATGAAAGTATGTTGGCCATACCTGGTCAGTCCCCACTGGCTTATACTGAAGCTGCTTATAAGAGATACAATGCAGAGGTCCAGGACTGTGTGAAGAGGCTCAAGATAGAAGGTAATATCATAACGATAATGATGAAATTGAGATTAAACCTTTCTTGGCGGCATACAGAGTGCAGATCCTTTCTTTCTTTCTTTTCATCCTCTTTTTTTTTTTTCTTCTTCTTTTCTCTAGATCTACTACTACTCACGCCTTCCTCGCATCTCGTCTTCTCAAGTGGTTTACAGTCCTTTTCAGGACTAAATGAAGTAAAGAATACCTCTAATTCTACTCTCTACTCTCTATCTCGCCTATCAATTTTCTACTTTCTGTAACTCTCCATTTCCTCTTCCACTCTCTCAAACAGTCCTTTTCAGGACTAACTACATGGTGAACCATAAACCTCATCACCGTATTCTTCCTTTTTTTCTCCATAATTTTTCATTTCAGTTTAAATTCAAGATGAAACAGTAAGACTTGTTTCCAGGGGCCTTGATCCTCATTTGGTTGTGAAATGATTGTACCAAAAGAAAAATGACCCCCTCCCCCCCCCCCTTCCCCATCCTTATTCTTCTTCAATCTTCTATTAGTTTATAGTACAATGTAGCTGCAGTTGTTTCACAACATCGGAGAAAGAATATAGGAAAGCTGTCATTCATAAAAAAATAAACCAATGTTTTGGAAACTTCAAATCCATGGCTCATTAGACTTTGGTCTTGTTACATGTAGTATCCCATCATACCTAAAAGCTAGGAATTGTGTTTATGGGGGCCTTATTCATTCATTATGTCATATATTTCTTCCTATTCAGATCCCTCTGGAGAATGGACCCCACACAAAGTGGAGCTGGCCCTGTGGACCCACTACATGGCCTGTAAGCTGGACTCATCCCTGTTAGAAAACAAGACTGAACCACCCACCAGGAAGAGGAAGAGCACCGAAAATGGCGATGGGGAGGCTCCAAAGAAGAAGTAAAAGGGTTTTTCGTTTTCTCTCTCTTTCTCTTTCTAACAAGTATTTACAGAATAACCTTATATGTAAAACTTCTACCTCATAAGAGAGCAGTGCCCTGTAACAAATTTGAAACAACTATTCTGATTGGTCAAGATTGTCTTTTTATTAAAAAAGTGTATGCAACATGGATCCTCATTGGCGAATATCAATTGGAAATTGCAACTTTTTATGTTACAGGACCCAGACATGTGAAAAAAAAATCATCTTGTAACTTTCAGTGCCACTTGATAACATTAAGGATGGGAACCATGTGACCCCTGTATTAAACCAATGGGAATGAGCAAAATTTAGTTTAGGTTGACAGATACCGATGTATTTGTGACAACCAAATGTTTAATTTGAAGAAAAAGGTATTTATCTGAAATATGCATGTGCCTCTGTGAGAATGATACACATTAAGTATGCTGCAGATTTTCAAGTTTCATGTGATGGAACCTAAAACTCACATAATTGTAAGAAATACATGTTCTTAAAAAGAATCTATAGGAAAATACCATGAACATATTATATTTGAACAGGAATTTGTTCTGTTTAGAAACCTACAAAATTTCAGAGTATTTAGTCTCCAATATAAAGAAATATTGTCACAATAGTGGCCAGATATTCATCTCATCTGATATCACCAACTACTCATGTTTCCTTGTTTTTCTTCTTTCTTAATTGGGGGGGGGGGTGCTTCTTCAGGATTAAAGTGAAATTATTGTACAGTGTTAACCTAAGTTGCAGTATTAAACTATATGTACAGTATTATTTTTCAGTTTAGGTAAAAAAAAAAAAACCATTTGTGCAGTGCATATCTCTGATCATGCTCAAATCATTGAAGCTTGTAAAATATATACAGTAAATGTATATGGTTGTATTTGATTGTAGCCTATATGACTATAGTCAAAATGATTAAATCTTCAAAGCAACTATATCAAGCGCGGCGATTTCATGTCACGACTGGGGGGGGGGGGGACGAAACACCCGAATGCGAAAAATAATACACTCAAAATTTGCATACTTCGCACATTATGCAGAAAGTAATAGATTTTACTGAATGATCTGTAAAACATTCATAATTATGCAAATTAGTGAATCTTGTAAAAAGAAAAATTGTTATTTTCTCTAATTATTGAAGTGTACTTTAAAACATAAATAATAATGCTACAATGTTTTCAATCTGTGAAAACGAAACATGAATTGTAGATCTAAACATGTAAAAACATGTTACATTTCATTTCCATTATAAAGAGGTGATTAAGACCAGTTGAATTACCTGATTGGGTAAATGGTATTGTTATAATGAAATCTTGTATCTGTTCTCATGTTATCAGAAGTAGATTGTATATTTTTCTCTCAAGCTCAAATCTTTTAAGCATGTAGAGCATATGAATCAATGAGTGTTGTAAATTGTATTGATTGATGGTTGTAATGCATGCTTTCATACGAGTCGTATTGTTGAATCTTGGATAAAAATAGAGTATCGGGTACATATTTATGCTCAAATGGATGACGCTTGTATTAAAAGAATAAATATTTGCATAGTACTTTTAAAACGGCTATAATTTGCCTTTTAAAATGGTTTAAGTTTGTTGACATGATTGCATTTTTTTAAACAACATAGTGGGCAATTCCATGATTAGTTTCGTTACACTTTAGGGCTACTTTTACTCTAAGGTTGTGTAATGAGAGATTTGATTTTTGGTTAATTTATGTCAGGTAATATATAGATAATATTAAAAGAATCATGAGAAGGTATCAGTAATTGTAGCAAGAACTTTAATTTTGGTTAGTTACGTTACAAAAGTGGACATGCTTTTTTTGGGACAGACTTTGCATTCAAATTCCTCACGAGGTTCAACCGAGACAAACATAACATTCATGTGTAACTGGTTTTTGGCAAGTTATTTGAGACGACAAATTTTGAAATAGCTTTATGTTTTTTGTACGGTATAACATGGTTAGTTACGTTACCGGTTAGTTACGTTACATTTTGTCCATGCAAAAAAATTGGATTTGGGCATTTTTTAATCTAGTATGTTAAATGGCTTCATCAATATATAAAATAATATGCAGAATAGTAATATCGTTATTTAGTACTGACCTAATTCTTTATACAATATATATTTATGCCTCCTAATACAAAATAGCATTTGGTTGCAGTGAAATGCATACATGAAAGGAGGGTCTGAAATCAGCGCATGTATATACTTTCCGATTATTTTTCATGTTGGACAGTTGATAATTAAGTAAAGAAATATGAATCACTAATAAAATAGTAAGCGATGATCTATATTAGATGAGGAATACAAACATGTTTTGTATTTTTTTTTTGATGATATGTTAGTGGCATCAATGGTGTAAAGTAAAAAAAAACCAAGAGGACATTTTTCAATGTAAATGACTGAATTACGACATATTACGATTTATATCGTGAACAGGGTAATAAAACGTTATTCCTACCAGAGTTACATTTTTACACTTACTTATGTTATATCTTTATAAAAAGTCATTATAAAGCTGTGATTAAAATTAAAGTGTTCACTTTTCATCTGAATTTAAGCTTCATACAAACTTTTCGTTCATGCTGCTAAAGTATTAATGTAAAATGAAAGTTAATATATGATATTACAGGTTACACATGTATTTCATGTGCATCATGATTAGGAAGCATACTGGTAAATAGAAAATAATTGAAGAGTGTCTTTCCCTGTCGGTAATATTGGGAACCAAACACAAATATATACATATATGAATCCCAAATATGCTCAAACCAATACAAGTCAGGAAAAGCGGTTCATTGTCCAGCTATCTCAAGTGACACGTCATCTTGTTTGAGTTACAGCTATCCTTTGACGATGTGTGTCTTGATTTGGGCTCTTGGGTCAAAGAGTTAAAGTTTATTATTCATGCTTTCTTTCATGAGAAGTCATTTTGGTTCAAGTTGTTTTGATTATTTTGTTTGATATTTTGGCCTAATTATGTTATAATTAGTCCATAGGGTTGGCAATTGTTTTTTCATGGTCTCTTTTGTCTTATATATACAATAAATGTTTTCTATTCCACTGAACAGTGTTGATTAAGTTGAATAGCAGTTAGTTACGTTACTGCATGGTTAGTTACGTTTAATGGTTAGTTACGTTACACATTTTGATGCTTTTCATTCGCTATATGACAATGTTTGATTTCATGGGATTGTTTTGAGTTAGAATGTTGTATGGAGGAAATTTGAATATGAACATTCTGGGATTTACTTTTTTTCAGGAAAAACAAAGTTGATTTTTTGGTTGTACGTTACATGGGGATCAAGGCCAGAGAATTCAAAATTTGTGTTATTAGCAACCCAATACATTTTTGCCTCTGATTTCTGAAGACAATTTATATTAATTGTTGAATGTTCCTAATTTATGAAAAGACCCTTTTTGTAGTATTCATGATGTTTTAAACTTTTTGTAGTGTTTTACTTAATTTAGCCTAGAATATGAACTGTGCTAAATCCACATATTTGTGTTTTCTTGTAATTATTGATTTCAGCTTGGTCTGTATTGTTCTCTTTTAGTCAATAGCATTAAATATTTACCTGGAAAATCGTATTTCTAATTTTTATGTCCATGTCCACTAATTCATGGAATTGCCCTGGTATGTTATGCCCAAATGATTGAATGGTGAAAACAGGAACACTTGTCAGACTACAGTAATGGCTAGTTTTTTGCTTACTCAGAAGCCCTAATCATAATTTGTCCTCAGATATTTTGTTTCATTTTGAAAACGTGTCTTTAATATTTCTTTACATTGACCAACCTTTGTTGTAGCTGTGAGATATATCTTATTGTATGTACTTTTAATTTTTCAAGAAGAGCAAAGAGTGTTTAATGTTTACATTCATACTTATTTTGTTTCTGTTTCACTATCATATGTAATGTGACCTTGAAGTAAGATATTTGCCAAAGAAAGTTAATCTATGGAAAGCAGTACTATGCAAAATCATGTCTTCCTGTTTCATTCTTTAATAAATGATTGTTGTCTGATAGATATTAAACATTTGTTGTTGTTTTTTTTTTGTCCAAAAATTAATGTTACGTTTTAAGTTCTGACAGTACAGCAATACTTACATTGCTAAAATGGCTGATTTTTTTTAAAAGCTGTGCTGGCCTCTGAGTGATGCAGACCTTACCAAAGATGAAAGTATGGTAAGGAATAATGCTTCTAAATGTGATGTAACGGTGAATAAGATAAAACCATGACTAAAGCAAGAAAGAGTGAACTTGCAGCAGTAGAAGAAATGAATTAAGAGTGGACAAAATTCAATTCAATTTGGTGTATGTAAAATACTGAAAAAGGCTGTTCCAGAACTGATACATTACAAGTTTATAATAAAATATATAAACTTGCACACTACTGATCATAAAAGTATGATCGGATAAAAAATTAATAATAAAGATAAATTTATATAGCGCATAATAAACTAAAAGAATCTCTATGCACTTTGCAATCATGAGAAATAACATAGTATAAAAATTACCTAAATGCTGGCTTTAATATCAAAATACTTAAAATACACGACAAGAATATGGAACAAGAGGAAAATTACATTATGTAAGAATTAAAATATAGGATTAAAGTACAATGTATTTATCACATTTATCTCTAAAGAGGAGTAATCTTAAACAGATATTTGCAATATTACAAACTACTTAATTATTTAAAAAAAATTAGGGGATTGAGAGGGAAATTGATAAAAAGGAGATGAAGTATGAAGGAGACGAAGGCATAGCAGAGGGAGAGGAAAACGAGTTAAAAGATCGATGATAAAGGAAAGGGAGAGAAAGAGAAAGTAGGAAATTAAAACTATTACAGTACAAAAGTCTTAGACGAGGGAGAGAGGTATACTAGAGAGGGAGAGATGTGAAATTAATTTCAAATATAACCTGGGGTTATAGACGTTGGGAAATATGGCTGAGTATATCATATGAATACAACATTTCTAAAAAGTATGAGAACTGTGATTTTGAGTAGTCAAAGCTACCATACTATTACGACATTTCAATTTCTATCCGCTAACTGCAATCACGTAGCGGTTGATTCAATTCCGAAAGTGGGCCGTGTTCCAAAAACAAGTGAGTAAAATGTCTTTTGAAAAGGAATGTTTGATTGTAGGTATAAATCGCTGGTCTATTATCTTCATCTCATTTGACAGGTGGAGTTTTCATGCCTATTAATGACTGAATGTGATGGAGTTAACGTTAAATTGTAGTCGTTCTCGATGCCGTGGTTTTTTGCTGCAGTCGGGCCCCTAGGCTAGCGCACGCGTGGAGTGGAGCCGTTATGAACTTACCGAGACTAGCATAGACGGGACTACGTACGAAACATCAACACAGTCGTACTCAAAAGATTGAGCAAATGAACGATATGAATAAAACATGGAAAATTCACTTACCGAATTGTTTCCAATCTTCTTCTCCTTATTTCCTTTCCTTGAGCACTGCTCCCTTATGTCCTCAAAGTAGTAAATTTTAGTATTCAACCGCTATATCGTACATCTTTGCCACCGATTCCACTGACCAAGAGAAGCAAGTAATTCAATGGCGGGATAAATTGTGCTGCCCTCTTTTGTCGAAGGTTTGCATTTCGACGATGTCTCCGTCACGAGTCGAATGTGACATGGCAACAGTAGTTATCGTTTGTTTAATTCGTTGTTAGGATGATTAGCTTTTGATTCACTCGCGAATAGAATAAAAAAATAAATAACTAAATAAAAAATAGTAGGGCCTAGTAATAATAAAATAATAATATAATATTAACAAAAGTTTTTTTATTGTTTTAAAGCTATATATGAGGTAGAGAGGCCTGGTGATTTCTAATTTTTTAAAGTGAAGGGGCTGGGTCACAAGTGGGGGGGGGGGGGGGTGGGGCTGAACAAGCTAAAAATCAGCGTGAATGTATAGTAACTTTTGTGTTTTGTACATGTTTGCTAAGAAAAGTTGGCTGAACCCCCCTCCCCCCCCTCATTATAAATAACTATAATGATCTTTTTTTTTGCTTTTAGTTTTTTTCATTTCATGTTTGTTTGTTTATTTTGTTTTTGTTTTTGTTTTAATTTATTTATTTATTTATTATTTATTTATTTTTTTAATTTTTTTTATTTTTTAAATTTAAATTTTTTAATTTTATTTATAATTATTTTTATTTTATTTATTTATTTTTTTTTTTTTTTTGGGGGGGGATAAGTCCAAATTCTATCCAAGATTTACTAGGGCAATTGTAGGGCTAAATTTCCTGCCCCCATTTTCCCTCCCCATATGGCTTAGATGTATGTATTTGTTAAAAAGAAAATAAATATAATAAAACAGAGACAAAGACAGTTAGATGTATTTCAATTCAAGTTTAATTTTATTTACAAACACTGAAGAAATACAGATTATAAGGAATTTAAAAGCAAGACAAAGTAAACAAGACTAAGCTCCTCCGGGCCCCTAAAAAAAGTCTAAGCAAAAAAAAAAAAAAAAAAAGGCTAAGCTGCGGCCCCATGACAAAAATATCTCGTCCCCGCCCCCCCCCCCCTCTCCACCCCTAAAGAAAAAAAAAAAGGAAAAAAAAAAAAGACCATGCAAGCTCCTCCGGGCCATGACAAAAATATCTCGTCCAGCCCCCCCCCCAAAAAAAAAGTCTAAGGAAAAAAAAGGGGGGATTGACAGCGGCCCGATTTAGGACTCAATCCTACCCTATGGCGATACACGATGACCTTTATGATGTGCCGAGGGGCGGGGAAAAAAACATCTCTCCATATTTTTTTATTTTTTTATTTTTTTATTTTTTTTTTTTTTCAAGTGTGGAAGGTAGGTTAACATTTGCTTATTTTACGCGATGTTTACATAACACACCTCTCTCATAATCGTGATCGCGATCGCAGGCACTCTATCTAGCTCTATATTTCCATTTCATTTTTTTTCTCAAAGCGACCATACGAAATCGAGTGGCAGAAAAATCGGGAAGACTGCTGAAAATCGGTGAGTTTTTGCTCTCATTTCACCTTTTTAGTTCAGTTAAGCATTGTCAGAGATTAGTTTTATTTAAAAATAAATATTTAAGTGCACATTGACTCCCAAATTTAAACGTTATAACGGGATTAAAAGTGTAAATTTAGGTTAGAAATTATTTTTGTAACCACGCCAGAGTCACGTAGAGTCGGAGGCACGAGTTTGATATATCAAACGAGTGTAGTGCATGAGTGGGCTAGCGCAGCCGGTACGATACGGTACCGCTCGTCCCCGGCCGGGGCCGGGGCACTTACACTTAGATTCTATGCATGGTCAACTATAGCTATCCCTAACTTAGTTGCGTGCGGTTTATTACGCATCACTTTATTGGTCAGAACATGCCCAGGCTAGGGGATGCCACTTACACTTATGCATGGTCAATTCATAATAATTGACCTTGCACTGGGAAGTATGGTGGTGTAGAGTAAAGGGCTTGCAAAGATCGTCTGCCGTTCCCGCAGCGGGAGCGGGGGTGGGAGCGGGAATGGCCGCAGCGCCTTGTCGTGAACGGAGGCGGGGGGGGGGGGGGGGGGGGGGCTTTTCTCGAAAGGGTGGGTTGAGGGAGGGGTATAAATTAACGCACCCATTCGGGAACACACGGGGGCTTTCTCGAAAGGGTGTGTCTAGTAGTTTTCTGAACCAGTCGTTTTTATGAAAATTATTCATTAAATAATAATAATAATATTAATAGACAATAATAATAATAATATATAATAGTAGACTAATACCCAATATTTCTATCGCGCCTTTCCCAATATAATAGGAGAAATAGAGGAGAGCTTGCATTTTTGTTTTGATTTTGAAGTTCATAATTCTAGAGAGATAGAGAATATAGCGTGTTTTCTATTCTGAATAAATTTACATTTGCATAGAAGTTTAGAAGCTCCGTCCAACAATATTTAATCAGCCTTAAATAGAAAAGTAGCATTTTTGTTGATTTTTTAGCCGTGAGGCACGGACGCTTAGTTGGACACAGACACACATACTTGACCCCTTTTTTATTTTTGATAACCGAACGGTTATCAAAAATCATGGACGAATGTGACCGGAGTAGACTCGGGGCGGCCCCCTCCACTCCAGTCTAATGCAAAGTCTTCGTGCAAATCTGTGATAACAAGGGAACCAAACAAAGTCCAATACAATCGTCGAGAATGGATGGGGTGGGAGTAAGGAAATACATTGCTTCTCGAACGGAGTCCATGATGAGAATGATTTTATTTCAGACACAATAAGGGAGTTTCCAGATACAATCTGCGCGTGGGCGAGTCTCCGATATCCACTTTCGGGGTCAGGGCAAATGTACATAAAATGCGGCGACCGTACAGTCAATCCATGGGTCAACCAACGTACGGCATATCTACAAATTCTTATTATACAAAAATCTAGCTGTATATTTCTTTTTGTCGGTTTTTTCCTTCTCGTTTGCCATGTTGAATAATATGATGAGACATTTTCATGACTTTAATTAACGTTTTCCTCCCAGAAAGTTGCAAAAACACCGACTGTGTACTTATGCACACCGGTCCGAATATCAAGATTTCAAGCCCCGTTGGTTTCGGCGAACTCAATGCCGCTTTGCCGTACGCGAGTTGGTAACTTATAAATTTTGCTTTCAGTTGAGAAGAGAGACTCAAATAAACATGGTATCAAAATAAAAATAGGAATAAGTATACATTGTCTATCTCATCAATAGACAAGTGCGATTCTTCATCCATATTTTCACAATATGAGCTGAAAAAAAGCATGAAAACCATATGTAAATCAAAAGGTGTCATAGACTTCACACATAAGAATTCATGATATAGAGGAGACCACGTACATATGACCCCTGACCCAATGACGTCACAGAGCTCCTATCGGTAATTGGAATCTCCCTTATTCTTCCGCAGATCAGATGCAAATTTAAAGCATACGCGTGGGAAAGTGTGTTGCGCTTTGACGTTGAAGAACAAAAGAGACCGCGTTTCTATGATAATTGCCGACATGCGCGCGTATGCCATATTTATGTAGATTAAGCGGCGCTTTGATTAGTCGGCAAATTTGTAAACAACTCAACAGTTGTTCTCTATTTAAATGCATTCTCCCACGATTGGCTTAGGTATACAATAACACAAGGGTTGCTATCTTTTATTCTCAGTTCGACATAATATATTGCAAGATTTCTAACCTGACACCAAATAATCAAAATCTTCTTTCTTTGTCATTTCATTTTTCGCGCTCGCGGATACTACATCATAATGCACAATTAACTCCAATTTTGAGCTCAAAATTTTATACCAATTCAGTAGGGTATAGACTGCACAATTAACTCAAATATAAAAATCGTAATACTATCATAATGCACATATAACTCCAATATTTACCTCAAAACTTTTAGCTCGCCCTTCGCGCTCGCGGATACTAAATAGGGTCTGTAATACACAATTATCTACAATTTCTTATACTAGAAAGTGCCCCTTTATTCTATAATCTTTTAAAACCCAAAATTTTCGGCTCGCGCTAGCGGATATACTAAACCATAATGCACAAATATCTCCAATTTTGAACAAAAAAATTTCAGGTCGCGCTTCGCGCTTGCAGATACCAATAATTCAGTAGGGTAGGCCTACATAATGCGCAATTAACTCAAATTTTTACCCCAAGTTTCATCTCACGCTTGCGCCCGCGGATACTAATATAGGTTATCTGCACAGTCATCTCAAATATTTTCGCTTGCGCTTCGCGCTCGCTTTGCTTTTTTGTCATTAATGAAATACAAAACACATTCTTAAAAGCATCAATTAAAATGCAATTTTTGGGGCGCTCCCCTATTCATCCGAATACATTTCTCTTTATGCCTCTGGTCTCTATTGCCCCTTTTCAGGAAAAATGCCCGTTTTCCATCATGACCCCCACTTTCAAATTCGTTCTACGCCTCTGGCATAACAACATGGCTATAAACTGCCGTTCTTCCAGTAATTAAATGGCAAATTTTGCACTCGCAACGTCTGATGTAATTCTAATGGGGCAAAAATCGTATTCATGGTGGCAATTTAAAATACATATTCAAACCACTAAAGTTTTGTTTAAAATTTTCAGATTTTTTTTCTTTTTGTGCTAATATATTTTATTATTTTGTTTTCATAGGTAAAAATAAAATTGTTTAAATTCCCCGTTTTAGGTCAGTATAGGCCTATAATTATGTCGGGGAGTGTTTTAAACTCGCGATTCGCGCTCGTTTGCTCGCTCTGCTCGAAAGATTTTTTTACTGAAGTTGCCCCCCCCCCCTCTGGAAAATCCTGGATCCGCGCCTGCCATACATTCGTGATTTTAAGCCCCTTCAGCTCCCCCCCCCCAACACGAAATAACGACCGGATACAATTGCGAAATAAATTATTTAGTTATTGAGTGATAACGGACCAATTTTAGAAATGAAACCTATTCTTTACCGGAAGAATTCGCCGCTCGAAATAAATTTTTCATTTAAATAATTTTCAAATTTTCAATAAAGACAGAACGAAAATTATTGCGGAAGAAATTATTTAGTTATGGACTGTTAAACGGCCCAACTTTAGAAGCGAAACTAATTCTTTGTCAGTAGAAGTCGCCGTTGATAATTTTGTGAAATAAATTCTCCGAAAATCAAAAAAAGAAATAATGACACCCCTCCCCCCCCTGGCCCCCCCCCCCAAAAAAAAAATCCCCCTATTCTGGAGGTTATTCATGCGGTGACCAAAACACAGTCCCCAACTATCTTAATCCTTTCGCTCTGGCAATAGTAACTCAATTTTTGGAATAACGAACCTTTTTCTATTTTCGGAATAAACGAACCTTATTCTATTATCGGAATAACGAACCTTTCTATTTCAGGAATAACGAACCTTTTCTATTTTAGGAATAACGAACCTTCGGAATAACGAACACTACCCCCCCCCCTGCGGACTACCGGACCTGCAGCGTGGCCGCGGACTATCGACCAGCGGACTATCGGGCTATAGCCGCTGGGGGTGAACTTCAATATCAACAACAAAAAAATGCAAGCTCTCCTCTATTCTCCCCATCATAATCTATTAATAATATATTGTTATTATTTAATGAAATAATTTCATAAAAACGACTGGTTCAGAAAACTACTAAACACACCCTTTCGAGAAAAGCCCCCCCCCCCCCCCCCGGTGTTCACGAAAGGGTGCGGCCATCCCCGCTCCACCCCCGCTCCGCGAACGCAGACGATCGTTGCAAGCCGACCCTAACCATAATTCGCGCCGAACTTAATTCACGCACGACGGATATCTCAAAAAGTAATCAATATCGTGAAAATCTGATAGCACAATCAGAAAGAGGGACCAAAAATTGCTTAAGATCCAAACTTTTGCCACGGTATGGTGTATCGAATTGTGAACTTATTGACCACACATCAAAAAATTGCGTGTCCGTTGCGAAAATTCCGAGTTTTTTGACAAGGTTCTGGAAATCATCATTTTCCGAGTTAATGTCATAAAATTATGAGATGATATTAAAATCATCTTATTCTATGAAATTTTGACTTACATTTACAGTTATTCCCTTTCCTTAGACCGATGGAATTTCTTGATAAATCTTTGTCAAACGCTCGTGCGGGAATTAAGGTCACACTGTTTTGTTGACTTTTTCAGCAGAATGCGCGATTGTTCGATCGACATAGAATTTTGAAATCGCGATATCGTTGAAACCCTTTGACCTAGTTCACTTCTTCGTTCGGCGATTCGGAGTTTAGAATTTTGCCGTTTATTTGGTAATCATAGTTTTCTTTGATTTTTGAGTAAAACATGAAATATTGTTGATTAAATGTCGCAATTTTTATAATTTTTGAAATTTGCGCGAACTATGGTCTCCCCATCATACCTTACTGCAGCAGTTTTCTTCCAATGGAAAGTCAATGCAGAAAAGTGTCTTGAGCAGCGCCTCAAGCCAAGTCAAGGTGGCATATCCAAAAAAAGGGTCTAAAAATTCTACATAACTAAACTTAAATATCTAATGGAAGAATTGTATTGCAATGAGACTAGTATAGATTATCTTAATTTATTTTGAGGTAGGTTTGAAGCTGGTTTCACTATATATTATTGGGAAGTTTCCTCAGCAACCAAGAGGGCGACAGACAGCAATTTTTCAGTACTGACTGATGTTGGTTTGCAGCTATATGTGAGGGGATGCGCGCCATTGAGAAGTCTATCAATTAGATTGCGCGTTCTAAAACATGATGCGCAATTACTGCGGGCTGCGAGTTATTGCTACATGTATTGCCAATTGGCTTGAAAACACGAGGTGCCTTCGCTTTTCCAGGCTGGAATGTCAAAATTATGGAATAAAAGATTCACAAATCTACTCTATTTATTAGTTTATGTAGTCTACTTAAGTTACACTACTACTAGATGGATGACTATTCTGGTTTTTCATGATGATCTTAAAGTGAAAAATTGGCGTCAGAAATGCTGTTTCAGTGTAGATAAATGAGTCACATTCTCTGCGTTTAGTTTGCAACACGCATGCGCGACATCGGCAGCAGCAATGTGCTCTACACGCTAGTATTTTGACGGAGATCGGACGAGACTCTGAACATGCTGAAATGGACTGGAAAATACAAGATTTCTTCAAGTGCACACAATTTTTAGGAATATCTGATTTGCGTCTAGTCTGTGTGGGTAAGTGGCATTACATAAATGATATTTTTATTACATTTTACCCATTCTTAGTGGTATTTTTTATCATTCCAAATCGAACTTTAAAAATTTTGATGGGTTTCTCTCAGGACGCTGCCACTTCATGGCAGCGTCCCGGGGCCAGGGTAGATGCACATAGTCTGCAAACCAATATCAGTCAGTATGGTAGGGGTTCATATTAAAGCTACGCGGTTCATAAAGCTACGCACTGCAAAATACGCGCTAAAGTGAATGGGGCCAAAATATGCACTCGCATAATACAGGCGCCGTCATAGCAAAACAGTGTTTCATTTCAAATTTCTAAATTCCACCTTTTACGGCTAAACATAGAAGCAAGGTGCTAAAAAGGTAAAAATTATTGAATTGTGGCAACTATTTCATAATATATCATGAAAATTTGGAAGAAAACACATAATTAAAAGTGTTAAATCAAACTTCAAAGTGAGTGCGTAGACTAATGAACCTTTCTTTTCTGACGGCAACGGAGGAGAGGGTTTCGATCTTCGCCGCGATTTTCGTAATTGCTGTTAGTTTTATTTTATGTTTTTTGCACTAAGTTAATCCTCACAAAATGTAGCAAAAGATGGTATAAAAATAGTAATATGAAATATTAAATTCTATGACTTCTAAATCGTCAAAAACTAAGTGCGTAGCTTTATGAACCCCCTTCATACTGAAAATGGCTGTCTGTCGCCCTCTTGGTTACTGAGGAAACTTCTCAAAAATAATTAGGGAAACCAGCTTTAAACCTCCCTCAAAATAAATTAAGATAATCTATAGTCTCATTGCAATAATTCTTCCATTAGATATTTTAAATTTTGTTTCGTAGAATTTTAAGACCCTTTTTTGGATATGCCACCTGAATTGGCTGGAGCTGCTCAAGACACTTTTCTGCATTGACTTTCCATTGGAAGAAAACTGCTGCAGTAAGGTACTTCCCAGTGCAAGGTCAATTATGAATTGATCATGCATAAGTGTAAGTGAGTAAAGTGCGACTTTAAGTCTACTTAACTCTTTGTGGAACACCCCCTTGGTCCTTGCACCGCAGAGGGGTTCTATGTAGTGTTAATAATTACAGTAAATCTAATGATAATAGGATTACTCTCAAAGGAACAAAATTTTGTTTAAATAATTAACTGAAACCAATACCTCATTTATTATCTGTATTTTTATGATGTTATTATGGTTTCATAATTATTTACTGAAAGTTAAATGCAATATTTACTTCAATTTGTAAATGATAATGACAGTGTATTTTTGTAAATATTATAATAATAATAATAGACGTAATATTCATGTTAATAATAATAATAAAAAAAATAATGATAATAATGGCAGTTAATCTAATTATTAATGATGATATTATTATGATTTCATATTTATTAACTGAATATTGTGTTATCTCGTGTAACAATAATGATAATGATAATATAATAATGACAGTAAATCTAACAATAATAGGATTATTTACAAAAGAACAAAAATTTGTTAAAATAATTTACTGTAAACAATACTACATCTGCTCTGTATTTTATAAAGTTACTATGATTTCTTCTTTGTTTACTGAATATTATGTTATGTCATATAATCTCGATGTGTTCAAATTTTTATTGTACGAAAAATCTGTAATTCGGCCTTCGGGCCGCAAATGATTTTTGTTGTTTAATAAACCATTTCTACTACTTCTACTACTACTACTAAGTGTTAATTAACGAGAGGCAGGGGTGGAGGAGGAGCCGCGCAGCAAATATGGTACATGTGATGTAAAACAGAGTTAAATAATGTTCAGAGATGGATTTTTTTTTTTTTTTAATGCATTCACCCTTCTGAAACACTTGCAACATGTAATTTAGCTTGTTTATGATCCATAAAAGTAGTTATAAACAGTTTAGCGTTGTACACTATTGTGACTGTACTATATGAATGACACGTCAATTTCTTTACAGCTAAAGGGCTCTTATAGGACATTATGGTTAATAATGTTTACCAAGATTAAGGGACTTTCACATGTCTGTACTATTTTGCTACTTCTATCTGCCTTACCAACTTATATAGGATTCTTCATTACATGTCTAGTATCTTAAACAGCGATTTACAGTACTTAGAACACGGCAACATGGTACATTTTCTTGAAAAATTGAAATTTTCGAAGTCATCTGTCCAGCCTGGAGCAAAATGTGGTAAACTCTCCCAGGGTATAGAAAGTTATACATGTTTGGAAAGCTCTAAATGCGACGAGTTCAAATCTGCAGTAAATAATGTTGTAGGGTAAGCAATATTTTTTTTGCAATTCTTTTCCCCAAGCCATCTTTTTTCATGAATTTTTCAGGCTTTAACCCGTTGTATACTGAGAAATTTTTACAAAGACGAATGAATTGTGATTGTCAAGCATGCTTGCACGAAATTCTTTTCATTTAAAAATGAAACAAAGACATCTTTGAATAGATCAATGTCATACAATTTAAATTATATAAGGTCTTTATATGTTAATGCAATCACAAGTGAAATAAACGGTCGACAAAAGGGATGTTTTATGTTTCTTCAGCCCGCATATATGCGGGCTTAGTATACAACGGGTTAAGATTCATAACCTTTCAAGGGCGCCACCTATTTTAATTTAAGCGCATTTCCGAACTCCTCAGACATTCAGCTTCCAGAAAATGTATACTTTTGTGGGGTAAATATAAATTTTAAAAACTTACAGCCACTTTCATGGCAATGCGCACGATTAGTACAAATTTTGAGTGTGTCACACAACATGGGCCCAACTTAAAACACATGGCCATAACACTTTTTTAATTATGTGTTTTCTTCCAAATTTTCATAATATATTATGAAATAGTTACCACAATTCAATAATTTTTACCTTTTTAGCACCTTGCTTCTCTGTTTAGCCGTAAAAGGCGGAATTTTGAACTTTGAAATGAAACGCTATTTTGCTATGACGGCGCCTGTATTATGCGAGTGCATATTTAGGCTCCATTCACTTCAGCGCGTATTTTGCAGTGCGTAGCTTTATGAACCGCATAGCTTTATGAACCCCTACCATACATTGTCTGCCATAGAAGCATATATCAGTCAATTTTGAGTTTTTCATGTTTTCAAACTCAGTTTAATAAATCAAAATCATGTTCAAATTCCATATCTTATCAAAGTTTTTATAAAAAATATGTACAACAATACAAACTGCTCTTTTACAGGTATGCACTTTTGATACTCATTTTTTTGTAAAACTAGATCATGCATCTTATTTCAAAATTGGTTGTAATTATATATTCATATTGTATGACATTATACTGAGCTACATTAAATTTCAAGATGTACAGATAAAAATTTCCTTTTATTTCTAGAGGATGTACATGCAGGAAAAGGTTAAAAAATCAGTATAGTTGGGATATTACAAAAAAATATTATACATAATTGAATAAACAAAAACAAAAGCAATGAAAAGGACCCTAAAAAGAAGCAATTTTGGCTAAGATTGACAACTTATTATGCATTCGGATGAAAGAGCTACATGTATGTGAAGATTAAAGTACCCTAGCAGTGTTCACACTAAGCCCCGATCCAGGCCCTTCTATTGTTTTCCTTTGAAGTTCAATGTACATTGTGTGATGAATAAACCTGGGATTATAGTGATGAGCTTCACGCGATTAGCCATTCTGAGCAATTACCGCCTTGATCAGAGGCTGAGTACATGTAATTCAGGCTTACAGAGATCGCTAGATATTCTTGTGTGTGTGACCTTAGTTCATGCCCGTCGAATATCTCAGAAAGTAGATCTACTGATCTAGGCCTAATTATTATTGAAAAATCTGATAGCACTAACAGATCGAGGGACCCATAATTACTTAAATTTGACTTTGTCATCAGCGTAAGGTGTATCAAAAAACATGAAAAGAATATTGACCTGACCAAACATCTCAGAAAATTGTGTGCCCGTTCCACTTCCATAATAATTAAACATAGACTCTAAATTGATAAAAATTTGACCTTCATGAAAAGGGTCTAAAAATCATTGTTTCTGATTCAGTGCCATCAAAATTGTAAGTAAAACCTAATTTAATTTGATTCTCTAACATTTAGCTTAGTACATTTGATGTAGCCTAATAATATTCCCTTTCAGCTTTCCTTAGACTGATAAATCTTTGCATCTCGTGCATAAAATAGATTTAGGTCAAGATTGTTGTATTTCTGACTTTTTCAGTAGAGTATGCACTCGGTCAATCTGCATAGAATTTTGAAATCTTGATATCATTAAAACCCTTTGACCTAGTTCACTTCTTTGTTTGGCAAATCAAAGTTTGGAAAATTCCTGCTTTTTATGGTAGGCCTAATTTTAACTGTTAGACCTAGTTATAGTTGCCGTCAATTTTGTGTAAATAGAATATCATGTTTGTTATTATTTTTTAATTTGCACTAACTATGATCACCCAATCATACATGTATGATGGAGTTTGTTGTTGTTGATTGATAAAGGCACTATTTTAATAATGCTACATTGTATGTCTCTCATATGCAGGTTTAAAAATGAATATGATTGAACTGCTGTGAAGCGTGCCATGGCAGCGCAGCAACAAGTAGATCATGTGACCAACCTTGAGGATGCCTCCTTTGCCCGTCTGGCTGCTGAAAAGGAACAGGAATGGCGCCATCTACAGGCCATGCATGCACAGAGTCTTGAGGGCCGCATCAGGGAGAAGGACAAGCTCTTGAAGGAACAACAAGATAGGTTTCACACTCTCAAGGAGGATTTCAAATTCAATCTGAAGTTGCTCGCTGAGAGAGACCAAGAATTAGATCGGTAATAATAGCATTAATTGTTCATCAAAATGTCAGAGTTACATAGAACAGGATACATTCTACATTTATAAACCAACTTATTTTGAGGATGCTAAAAAAAAAACCTATTTATAAATTGCTTTTGGATAGACGCAGTTTTAATCTATCAGGATCTCAAATACTTTGGAATGTTGTCTGACTAGACATAATTATTTTGAAGTTTATTTTACTTATTTTGTTCATGCAGGAGTAAGTGAACTCAAATAAAAACCATCTTTGCGAGAACTCTTTGTCAGTTAAATACATCAAGGTTCTGATTCTTCATAGAAAACCTCACAATCAGGGAAAAGTCTGGTGTTTGCTGTACTGCATCAATATAGGTTTAAATAGGTCGTACAGTTATCCTGGAATCTTGAAGGTCTATCGGGGAAAAGTCAAGGAATTTTGTTATCCCAATATAGTGGAAGCCCTTTACATGTTTGATCTGTAAAATTGTTGATATGCTTTTTTTTTTATTTTGAAGACTTGAGGTAACCCAAGAGCAGCTTAGAGCAAGACTGCAGTCCCGTGAAGCAGGAGTCAGTGAGCTTAAGATCCAGATTGATGAGCTGAAGACAAGGAGAGCTCAAGATGAGAGATCCATGGAAGATCTTCAGAGGCACTACCAGCAACGGATCAGGGAAAAACAAGCTGAGGTAGAACAGTACAAGATGTGAGTCTATTATACTCTTCACCCACTGGACACAGAAACTAGGTGGTCCCTGTAAGTCTATGTGAAAGAGATTCAGTAGGCACAGGGTCAACTGATGTTAAGTTAATATCCTCGGTGCCAGTAATTTGTCTCAGATGTGTCCAGTTTATAATGTACAGAACTAAAAAAAGTAAAGTCTGAAACATTTAATAATCTGCCACTGCAACTCATGAAAATAAATGCCAAACAAAAGATCTTTACACTCCTTAAATTTTTTGTAGAGTTAGGGCAAGAGGGCACCTTTTTCCTATTACAGTATGGATGTGAAGTATTAAAATCTTCAAAGACAAACAGGGCATGTTAGAAGGGCACTAGTGCCACTGAAGAGGGAATCCATGGCCTTACACAATACAACAATATAATCCTTCTTGCCTGCAAACTATATACAATCCAAAAGGCCCATTACAGAATACAATTTTACAAAAGTCAATGCAAGAAATTATCACTTTTACAATGACAAATCCAAAAGGAGCACTAGTAAACAAGATTTTTTTTTATGGTGCCACCTACCAACCAAAATTACTTCTGAGTCTAAGAAGTAAAGAATTCTTCTGTTTCATCCATGCAGATCCAAAGATGGTGAGTTGCAGGCCGAGCGAGATGAGCTGGAAGCACTGAGGCGTGACATGAAGCGAAGGATCTGTGAGGTGGAAGAGGAGCTGGAGATCCAGCGGAGGGAGATGTCAGCTGGGTTTGATGATGCCTCTAGAAGGAGAGAAAAGGAGTATAGGACTAAGATCGATGAGCTCAGCTCAACCGTGCTGGCACATGAAATGAAGGTGAAGGCTTGTTTTGTACTTAGAATGAGCTCCGCTCAACCATGCATGCACATGAAATGATGGTGGAGGCCTAAGTGCCTGCCGCAATAAATCTAGCAAATGCTTAATTGTACCCCGGTATACATGTAAGTCTAAGAACCCCGGGTAGAAAGAGAGAAAATACCCACCGAATCATCAAGTTTTAATTAAAACAACATCGACAGATAAATCTCTTACTCGTTAGTCAGATCTCGAAAACAGACTGAAAAGCTTGAAAGCTTTCTCTCTCACGTTATAGAGCTTGACCTATCACATGACAGTAGCATTTGCCATGAAGGTAATAATTACCTTACTTCCACGGATTAGCAGAGGCTGCTAGCAATGAGAATAACAGAGAATTTCTATATCCTTTCTTGTTTTACTCAGCAAGGAGTTAGAACCTCTAATAGGCCAGTGAAAATACCTCTGCAAAACTTGACAATAGTTTTACCTAAATAAAAAAAAATCATAAAAAGAGCCTCCTTCTCTGCCATGGGTTAGAATCCCAGTAGCGGACGCAGCCTGACGTCACACAATTCAATTATCGGGCCCATGCATAAACATAATAGAGCCACTATTGTCCCCAGACAATTGGGCCCGACAAATGTATTCAATTCAGATATCTTGGATCTGCGCCTGAATCCCACCAAAGAATGTCTTCTACAACAGTGTCAACTGGGTCATGCATGGCTGCACATTTATTACAAGTTCTTTTTCAACTCATTCTATTTGCCATTCTCTCTGTTGCTAACTATTATGATGTCATACTATATGTTTGATGTAATATTCATAGGCCAAGTTACTGAGCAAAGAGCTAGACCTAGTAAGAGGGGCCAGTCAACAGACCTCTGCTGAGCTGAACAACAGTGATTCCAAAATGGAAGATATGAAGAAGAAACTCAAACATACAGAATGGGAGCTGAGTGATCTCAAAGGCATGAAAGATGCTAGGTAAAATCTTGATAAAAACAAAGCACTGAGGCGTGACATCATAACCATGATTTGGTATAAATCCAAAGTGTTGATCATTGATTAATATACTGTATTGATGATTATCCTGTTTAAAAAAAAAAAGTTACCAACAGGAATCTCTCATTTGACTTCAAATAGTCCAAAACACACAAAGAATACCTCTGTTTGTGATTTTTTTTTCATTACATAGATCTACTTAGTAATTTTTTGGAAAAGGTTGCCGAATTCAACACTCTAGACAATGGGCTATTTCATGGTGGTGGCTCAAAGCTGAATGTTGAAGAGGGAAGAGTAATTTTAAAACCTAAATGGCCAGAGGTAAACATTGTTCTACATTTTTCACCCCAATACATTTTTCTGTTCAAAAATAGTTAAATTTTATAGATACATATTTTTCCTTACCTGTATTTATTCCAATTATGAGAAATTCCAGTCACAACACACATCACACAGAAGCATCACTTGAACATGCTGTAGATTATTTCATATCAATAATCTCTACTGGAAAACATTTTCGTCTTCTGAAGTAGCCTCTCAGGAAAAAAATTTCCAATTGTGAAGCCAAATGATTAGTATTTACCAATGGCCAAAGGGACAATTTGGAAAGCTGTTTTTGGTTTAAAATTTTACTATTTCTCTGCCTGTGTATTATTGAGTAGGCAGGACACTTAGTGCATGGGTTATTGTTTGCATTGTAAATGCATGGGTGACTGTATCCACACAGTGAAGTGGAAACTGATCTAGTGGCTTTTTGCATCTGTGTGGTCATCCCTACTGTTAGTGGGTTTTTTTAAACAATGGCTTTATTTTATTTTACTTCAAGATACATTTACATGTAAGTGGCTATTAATGGTATTAAAACATGACACAAATCATAAAACTCAGCTCTTTTGAATTTCCTCAGCTAGTAAAAAAAATACAAAAATATATTCAAAAATATAGGCAGGAATGGCTTTCAAATGTACTATGAACTATGAGATTTGCACTGTAAAAGGTCAAATGTAGAAAATAATTAGACTTTTATTTTTGACTTATTTTAATATCAGAATTGCAGAGCTCGAGTCTCAGCTGCTACATGAGATACATACTGTTGAGAGAACTGAGGAGGAATTTAAGAGAAAGTGAGTTCACATTTAATATTTATTAGAAATGAGGCTTCATCTTTCTTCAGTCTATATATCATAAACTCATAACAAATTACTTCTGTTTTGCTTCAATATTTCAAAATTGTTGTGCTTGATAAATGTATTGTTTGAAAAATTATTACGTTTCTGCTAAATTTTTGATATATTGAGGACATAAATAACTTTCCACTTCTTCTTTTGTGTTAAAAATGGACACACTATTATAAAATTTCACATTCTAAGTAAAAGAGAGACTGCAATGTTCAAGTGTGATTGTGTTTGAAGCCAATGCATTATTAGGATACGTAAAGGGTTATTTATGATACGTTACTTTTGATGAAACTTCCCCCCCCCCCCTTCATTAGGGGGGAAGAGAAGATTAAAATAAGCAATGATGATCATATTGGTTACAATTCTCCATGTCAGGCACAAGGAGCTAGACCGCTATGCCAGGGAGAAGGAGGCTGCTGTGGCTGGATTGAAGGAGTCTCAGATGGAGACAGAGAGGAAGCTCCAGGATGAGATCAGGAGACTAGAAGGAGACCTGGAGAATAAGGAGGTAGAGAGGAGGAGGGAGACCTGGGAGCACCAAGATGCTTTGAAGGATAAAGAGATGCTTATTGAAAAGTGAGTTTGGAACTCTAGCATTTAATTTGTTGGATACCCGGCTGGTCTAAAAGAAATAAATCTATTTATTTGTGGGAGTGGTGTGGTCGAGTGGATTAGTCAGCGGACTTACGATCACAAGGTACGCGGTTCGAATCCCGTCCATATCACTAGCATCCTTCGGCACCGAGTGTCAACCTGCAAATTTGCCGTACTTGACCCAAGTAAGGTAAATGGGTACCGGTAGGAATAAATTCCTCAAATGCTTAAAGCGCCCTTTATTAGGGCAGCTATGGCTATAGCCGGGTAATAATATTAGCTGCGTCTCTGAATAGTTTACTAGATAGACAGCGCATTATAAATGCTTAATATTATTATTATTATTATTTATCAATTTATTATGCCTCCGCCACCGAAGGTGGTGCCGGAGGCATTATGTTTTCGGGTTGTCAGTCCGTCCGTCCGTACGTCCGTCCGTCCATCCGTCCGTCCGTCCGTCCCGTTTTCGTTCTTGCGATAACTTAAGAACCGTTTGACGGATCACTTTCAAACTTAGATCATGTATGCATATGGTAGGGACAATGATCTGATTAGACTTTGGGGTCATTAGGTCAAAGGTCAAAGGTCACAGAGGTCATTGTATGCATGAAAATGGCTCGTTCTCGCCATAACTTAAAAACGTTTGACGGGTCAACTTCAAACTTGGGTAATGTATGCCTATGTGAGGGGCAATGAACTGATTAGATTTTAGGGTCATGAGGTCAAAGGTCAAAGGTCACAGATGTCATTGTATACATGAAATGGAGTCGTTTCTCGCCGCAAACTACAATACTATTCCCTTCAGAAGGCAAGTAACGGTTTGACGGGTCAACTTCAAACTTGGATCATGTATGCATATGGTAGGACAATGAACTGATTAGAATTTGGGGTCATGAGTCAAAGGTCCACAGAGGTCATTGTGTACATGAAATGGCTCGTTCTTGCGATACTTAAGAACCGTTTGAGGGATAACTGAAACTTGGGTCATATGTGCATATAATGAGGGTCTTAAAACTTATTATATTTTGGGGTCATGAGGTCAAAGGTCACAGGTCATTGTGTACGTGAAAATGGCTCTCGTTCTTGCGATAACTTAAGAACCGTTTGAGGGATCAACTTCAAACTTGGATCATATTTACATATGGGGACAATGAACTTATCAGAATTTGGGGTCATGAGGTCAAAGGTCACAGAGGTCATTGTGTAAACAATGAAAATGGCTTGTTCTCGCAATAAACTTAAAAGCCGTTTGACGGATCAATTTCAAACTTGGGTCATATGTGCATATGGTAGGGACAATGAATTTATTATACTTTGAGGTCATGAAGTCGAAGGTCAAGGGTCACAGATGTCATTGTATACATGAAAATGGCACGTTCTTGCTGTTACTTCTGAACCGTTTTATGGATCAACTTCAAACTTGGGTCATGTGGGAGGAAAGATGAACTGATTAGATTTTTGAGGTCAGGACATCAAAGGTCACTGGTTATTTATGTAAATGACTCGTTTGTGCAATTTCTGAAGGACCTTTGACAGATCAACTTAAACATGTTTATCCTTTTTATTACATCAGTAGCCATCCTTCCTGAGTTGGAAATAATTCTGATGATACAACTTTAATAGATTTGGGGTCAATATCTCAAAGATGTCATGGTATAAATGGATGTAAAATACTCAACATGCGCATGCCTTTTTTTTCCGATGTGGCAATACGGAGGCATGCCTTCCAACCGTGCGCGGTCGAAGATTCATCTAGTTTATTTGTTGTCCTTTGAAACTTTGTTTTGAAGCATTTGCCAATTAGAACATGAATTCAGCCTTGGTTGGTTAGAAAGAAATATGTGGAGTAGGTTTTTTTGTTTTTGTTCTTTGTTTTTTTGCTTCTTGCTTCTTTTCGTTAGGTCTCATATTCTCTCTATCAAAAATTTTCCATTTGAGTAAGAAGGTCAGGAGGATTCATCTAAATGTTTGAAATTTAACAACAATTATTGATATATTGAGTCCCAGCACTTACTTTGTGACTTTTGAATTAGTCTAAATTATATTTCCTTTAATAACATAAGGACAGTGCAATGCATCAAGTTATTTTTTTACTGGTTCAGCACTGAGGTTGTTGACAATTGCTTCCTCAATGTTGTTTATTTTTTTAATTATATTTTAATCATAATTGCTAATACATGAAAGATAGCATTCTAATGTAAAGTTCTTTTTTGGTGTCCCACAGATATCAACAAGAGTGCAATGAACTTAGGAATCAGCTAGACGGTCAAGTATCTAAAGTGTCCAAGGATCTGGTTTCTAAAGATCTTGTGATTGAATCGCTGCGGGACAGGGACAGCAAACTAAGGGCTGAACTAGAATGCCGTAAAGAAGACATACAGAGGTTTAAATTTTTTTTTTTTTTTTTTTTTTTTTTATTTAATCAGAAGGAGCTGGTCCTTGCCGCAGGGAAGAGGCAGAACATGCAATGCACCAAGGCACTTTTACGCAACTTTATTATTTATTTTTTTTTATTTATTTATTTTTTTATTTTTTTATTTTTTTTTAAATCTGGGGGGTGATTCACTAGCAACTAAAATCAATCCCAATTGGGATAAAATCAATTTTACGATCAAAAGCCATGATGAGGTTCCATACATCCATAGTTGGGATTGATTTTAACTGTTAGTGACTTACCCCCTACATGGAGCTAAGGATTGGAAAATGGATTGCACCTAGGAACATTTATATAACTCCTCCTTTATCTTGTACTTTTGTATTAATCTTAACAAGATATCAGAAGGAGCTAGCTCTTGCTGCAGAGAAAGAGCAGAACATGGAACGAACCAAGGCTCAGCTAGAACTAGACTGGCAGAGGAGATATGAAGATGCTGAGAGAAACCAATATATCAAGTCTGAAGATCTTATTGCTAGACTCACCAAGTCACGTGATGATGTAAGTCAAATGATGAAGTAAAACTTGACACATGAACACACTTATACACATTGAGTAGGAAAATTGCCAAGTGGTCTAAACACACTTTGACTAATGCCTGTTTGGTCTCATCCCACGTGGTCTAATTCCATTTCGTCTAATTACCTTTTGATCTAATTGGCACTCCCCCTATTTCCCATTATGTCTAATTCCCATTTCGTCTAATGTCCATTTTGTCTAATGTCTATTTTTGTCTAACACCACTTGGTCACTTTTAGTAACAAACTGGTAATAGACTAAATATTTATTTGGGAATTATTGGCAATTTGGCTATTAGACAAATTTGCAATTAGACCATGTGATCATTAGACCAAATATGAGAACTTAGAACAAATTATAAGTAGACCAAATGGGTTTAGCCCTTGTGGTATTAGACCAACACAGAATTGGGCCAACTGCTGTTGGACCAAGTGGATATAAACTTTTGAGTATGCCCTTCTATTCATATCACAACCATTTAATTTGATCTTTGTATGTCAACATCTGATGACAAGCCTAATGCACTTAAAGGAGAAGTTCACCCTGGAATTTTATTGGTTTTAAAAAGTGCAGAAAAATAAAAGAAAAATATAAGTGAAAGTTTGAAGAAAATCGACCAAAAAATAGCGAGGTTATGAATATTCAAAGTTTTGATTTTGTGACGTCACATGCGAGCAGCTCTCCCATGTGTTGTGCATGTAAATTCCATAAATTTGTCCTTTTTTTTCATGGTACTTGATAAAAGAATGGGTCAATTTGATAAAGGCATATATGTGATGATATATCAACCGTACAAGTGAAATCATTAATAATCTTCTGAAAAAATGACATTTTATGGAATTTACATTACATAACACATAGGAGAGCAGCTCGCATGTGACGTCACAGAATCAAAACTTTAGATATTCATAACTTTGTTATCTTTTGTTTGATTTTCTTCAAACCTTCATTCATATTTTTCTTTTATTTTTCTGCATTTTTATAAACCAATTTAAACCCAGGGTGAACTTTTCCTTTCAAAGATGATGTAAGACAAATACAATGTAATGCAGCAATATTCTCATATTTTACTGTGCTCTTCTTCACCACTATTCACTGGGCTACATGTTTGATGGTATGCTTTATTTGCAGTTCAGCACAAACAATAAGCACCATTTAACACTTAGATTCACTGGGCATTACATTTTCTTTGGTTGATAACCTACTTCCTGCTTCAAACTGTTTACAATGAGAACCCTTATCAGTGCATAAGGTTGGGGACTTAGAAATAATGTAGAAAATCTTTTTAAAAACATATTTTCAGCTATTCACTGTGGCACAGGCATTTGGGTGTCACATAAAGAGACATGCTTGGTAAGGCATTATTGTATTGAAGTCAGTGTTAAAATGACAAAGTAATATGCTCTTTTTATACTTCTGTTATAGGGGTGGGGATGTTACACAGGATACATTGTAGTTCTAATGTTAGGTTGAATAAGCCTTCCTCTTTACTCTCTGTTTACAGGCTGTTGCATTGACTAAAGAGCTTGAGAGAGAAATGAAGCAAAGAGATGATTTGAACAGAGTCTTGGCCAGGGATAGAGACCAAGCCGTAGCCACCCTGAGGAAACATAAGCTACAGATTGAGCGAGACCTTATTCCAGTAAGTCAATAACTGCATAACTTCCTCTTTTTTCCTCATCATTCCTTTATTTTGTCTTCGTATTTGAGGTTCAAATACAAAAAAAACATATCGTCTGACCTCGCTTATACCACCATCATTTTACCAGCCTCCTCTTTCAACCAGCCATGGCCTTTGGCCAGATTCCTTTCTTATTCCTTTTTAAATTCTTATAAATGCCTCACTTTTCTCCTGTGTTAATATTATTTTCACCCCTTCCCTTCAAGAGGATATTATGATCATTTATGATCAATCACCCTATAAATCCTTCCTCTATTAAATCATCCCCCTATGAATTTTGATAGAAATACCATGTGGTGTCCCAGTACGCTATGCCTTACTCTCACTTCCAGCCATATCACTTTACCGGATGGGTGCTGGTCCCAACTTTGGTAGATAATTGAGGTTGATCTGTACTGCAGTGGAAGGGACTACAGATATATTCACTTCAGGTGTTTAGTAGTCACTCGTTAATCCTAACCCTAATTTACGCCCCCCCCCCCTCCTCCCTCCTCTCACTTCCAGCCATATCACTTACCGGATGGGTGCTGGTCCAACTTTGGTAGATAAGTGAGGTTGATCTGTACTGCATGGGAGGGATTACAGATATATTCACTTCAGGTGTTTAGTAGTCACTCATTAATCCTAACCTAATTTAGCCCCCCCCCCCCTCCTCTCAACATTTTTTGTGATGAATTTTGATGAGAGAAGCTATGGCTGCTTTGTCTCAGGAGTTTTTTTTTGAAGCATCGCACATCTTTTGACACCAAATTTCCAACCATGGGATTGCGGTTCCTAAGTTATGCATAATTTTGAACCAGTCTATCAGGCCCAGAATTGCTTTAATATGGTGATTTCATGTACAATGTCAATACCAATTGTGTTTTAGCTAAAATTCATAAATGAGTGTTCATTTTGCTTAAATTGTTGATTTTCATTTCATTTGATGCTATTTACATGTATGACCAAAATTATGTCACTTACAAATTTTTGTCCAAAAAAAAATGAAAATGAAAAGTAAAAAAAAAAATACATAAGAATTTACCCCCCCAAAAAATTGTAATATAGAAGAATACAAAAGGAATCAAATTTGAAGCCAGAAATTTTTTCAAGTAAAATTGATAAGAATTGTGCAAAGAATAGTTACACCAAAAATAAGCATTCTAGGATTAGAACAAAAATATTTATATACATAAATAAGCATGAATAATCAGAGCTCAAACATGTTTTAGAAAAATAAACTACATAATTATGGAGTTTACGTCACATGTGATTTATATGTCTTTTTTTTCACAATTGCGAGGTCAACGACCAACCCCCCCCCCCCCCACAAGGCAGTACGTTTTCAAAAAGAACTTGGCAGATTAGGGTAAAAGGCTGTTGTTATTTAATACCCCGTTCTGCAGGGCTCCAGCAAGCGCTACTTTTAAAAGGGCTATTGTTATCGAGGAAGCACATCCTGGAAGAGGGTCTTCCAGCATGATGTTTGATGCACCCCAGAGCATAGATTGCCTTGGCCTCTCACTGCTGTACTGTGCAAGGGCTATTAAATGTTTGAACTATAACTCTGGTGTGGCCATGTCTCCGTATAACATAAGTTTGTTCAAATGTTTATGCCTCCACCACTGAAGGAGGTGCCGGAGGCATCATGTTTTTTTGGCTTTTCCATCCGTCCCATTTGCTCATTATCGTGATATCTCAAGAACAACTTGTTTAAATATGCTAGTTTTGTTATTTTATTTGGTTTGTTTGGGGTTTTTTTTTTGGTGACATTATGTATACCTGTAGCTCCCCCAAATGTTGTTGTGTCATACAATATGTGTGAAAGACATTTGACATTCTGTTGCACAGCTACAAAATCTGGAGAGAATATTTGAAATAAGAATGCTTTGTTTTCTGTTGCAGAGCCGGGATACTGGTATTGAGGAAGCTCATTTGGATTCCAGACAGATTGAAAATCTTCAGGCCCAGAATGAATCTCTTATTGCTGTCATCAAAGATATGAAGAATGAGATGGAAGAAATGGAAAGGAGGATTGACAGAAGGACAGATGATGGAGTGAACACTGAGAAGATAAGAGAAGAGTCTAATATATCAAGAGGAGAGAATGATAAGGATAAACAAGCTCCCTTTACTGAAGGTAAAAAACAATGTTAAGAAACATGTACAGTACTGTTTATTTTTCACTTCATCAATGACTTTATGATGTTATGGGGCCAGGAGGGATTTTGCATTTCATCTTTGTGTTGAATTATCTATATAAGAATGAGATGAATAAGCAGGTTTGACATAGGGTACATGTAAGAAGATGATGTTAATTTATTGAGAGAGGAGAACACTAGGGATATACTACAAGTTTCCTGTGTTTGAGGGTAGAAAATGATTTTTAAAAAACAACATATGCTTTGTTTGTTTTTTCATCTATGCTGCAGGGTTGGATTAGGGTCGGAGTTGCAATTGGTTTTTATGTTTGGTTTACAGTAGGGTAAAGTGTTAAGTCCAGGACTGAAGTTAGCCATTTGATTAATGAAATTTACAACAGAGCGATTGTCGCCGGAGCAAAGGAAATGGAATCCAATAAGATGCATTTATATTGTACCCATCATGCTATGTAACAGGAGCTGAATTCAGTGCAGCATCCAAGTTGATTTGACTATTATAGTTGAGGCTGAGTTGTATGCTTTCTACCACAGAATATGTGAAGGCTCTTGAGAAAGAATGCAGGGAGCTCAAAGTTGAGAAGCGGAGACTTGAAGAGAGACTATCCTCCTTGACTAACACCATTCAAGAAAGAGGGGTGCTGTCGTCTGGCCATCATGGAGGGATTCAAATTGACTTGAGAGAAAATGATGCAATAAAGAGTCATGTCCAGTCATTGAATGACACCATAGGTGATATCAAAAGTTCTTCTTTTCTTAAGATTCTCTTTGTTTTTTACCACACAGATCATAATTGTAAGAAGATGAAGAAAATGCATACTGAACAGGTGTATATTGCCTTTATAAATACAATTTAGGTCAAAGGCTCACAATAGAACAACAAAAATAAGTTTATAGATATGATTTTACTGAATGGCTGTTATTGATAATTCTAGAAGTCTTTATCATTGAAAGCTTGTAATCTCAAAGTTAAGAAATTACAGGAGACTCCTAAAATTTGATGCCAACTTATTGGAGACTCTTCAGTTAATGGAACACATCACTGAGCTCTCTTCAAATATGATAATCATTGTCACTGAGGATTAAAAAGCAATAGTAGCTATAGAATGCTTGAAAGTGGGTTTACCAGAAACTGTATTGCTGATATTTTGCCATTGCATCCCATTAACCATTTTGTTCAGAAAAGAAATCATGATGTACTGCAAAATAAGAGGCTTGAATGTTCAGTTATGCCCAAGTGAATATAAATTTCCCCTGTCAATTGTTATAGATCCTTATCACATTGTAATTGATGGTGTTATTTGTATGATAATGGATGTGTTTCTTCCTAGGTGCCTTAAGGGCAGATAAGGTTACCACATCAGCAGAGCTTAGGAAATGTCAAGCTAGACTCTCACATCTAGAAGTAGAATTGAACCAAAAACAATATCAGGTCAGTTCAGCCTCGTCTGTCAAAGCTTATTTTCATCTGTTGACAAATGAAAATAAGTGGTATTGTTGTACCCACATATTAGTGGTGTGAGAGGATCATTTTTTATTGTCATGTTGAATATTGTCTTTGCCTTGCTGTTCATAAAATCGTCATACTTGGTATGATTATAAGATGTATGTTTCATACTAATAAGATTAGGCCTTATTGGTTTTTTATACTATTATTCATAGCAAAAATTTAGTTTTATTTTTTTTATATACCTCTTTTTAGTTGAGCATGAAAATTTGATCTTCTAAAACCTGGTATCAATTAATGAGTTTTTGTTTTTTTTGTTTTCAATGTGTATGATTTAAATCTACATTTTTCAGAAAGAATATTTTAAAAATATCAATACTAATGTAACATTAACTAATCTTGATGCCATTTTACATTACAGCCGAGTGAGAAACAGGCTGAGGTAGACCAACTTAGGTACGAGCTCTCTTCACAAGCTAGACGGCATGCTACAGAGAGTGCTTCCCATGCACAGAGGATTAGACAGTTAGAATTGGAGGTGATGGAAGCTAGGAGGGAAGCAGATGAATATTACAAGGGTACATTACAAACCAACCTTGAGGCAACCACCCTAGGACAACAGGTTAGTTTATCATCATTGTATTCATCATCAGCAGTACTCAGCAGCAGCAGCAGCAGTATCAACATTATCAGTACGATCACCATCACCATCATATTCTCCATTATCTCAGCATGTTATGGTTATTAATCTTCATTATTGGTACTAATGTATCATCGTCATCATTGGAATATAAAAAGCTTATTAAGTATAGAACATTACCATTATCCTCATCATTATAATATTCGATTGTTTTTTAAGATTCAAAACATTTTTGAGGAATTGTAATATCAAATTTATGAATTCATAAAATTTGCATGGTTTCTAATTGTCTATTTAACATCCAAACGGCGTTAAAATTCCTTTACTTTTGATGTTCATGTATATGGGATAGTTTGAACCTTGACCGCTACGGGCGCTCCGGTGGTCTAGCGGTTATGACGGTGGTCTAGCAATCCACTAGCAATCCACCGCCCGGGCAGCCTATGATTTTTTTTCATAGCTGTCTGGTTCCAATATTTATCACACAGCAGTTGCGTGTGTTTCTACCAATTTGCATGGTTTCTACCGTTGGAGACAAATGAATAAATTAATTGTCTAATGTTTACATTGTTTCATTGTCTGAAATTTCAATACCACTTTCTTGCATTGATCATAAAATGAGAATGCCATGATTCATAGAATTGAGATCAGTCAATGTATGATGTATAAGATGTTTGATCAGTATTTTCAATTATTTTGCTATAGGTTTCAGAACTGACCATGGATCTTGCTGGTAGAGGTTCAACAAACAGGCATGGCATTCAGGTAGGCATCTACTTGTAAAATCATTATTTATAGCCTTGAAGCTCTTTTTATACCTCCGCCACCGAAGATGGTGCCGGAGGCATCATATTTTCGGGTTGTCCGTCCGTACATCCATCCATCCAATTTGCTCATTATCGCGATATCTCAAGAACCAAGAGAGATATCAACTTCAAACTTGGGGGTAGTATGTACCACTATAGGAAGATGATCTGATTAGATTTGGGAGTATGTAGGTCAAAGGTTGAGGGTCACAGAGGTCAATTGTGATATTCCATGAATTGAGTTCGTTATCGCAATATCTTGAGAACCAGTTGAGATATCAACTTCAAACTTGGGGATTGTATGTATCACCACAGGGAGATGACGTGATTAGATTTTTGAGTACGTAGATCAAAGGTCACAGAGGTCAAAATGTGAAATTGCATGTATTGAGTTCGTTATCACGATATCTCGAGAACCAGTTGAGATAAGAACATGTATATATCGCCAGAGCTGCCAACCGTCCCGAAAAATTCGTATTTGTCCCGAAAATAAGAAGGGAATAAGAAAATACGAAAAGGCATTGAAAAATTACGAATTTTTGTCTTTTATAATGCAATATGATTACATGGTCTTTGCATGCAAGTGGCGCCTTGAATTATACTACAATAGCATTGTATGCAATACGATCATTGAGTGCATGATCTTTGCATACAAGCGGCGCACTAGCTCTAGCGGGGGGTCAAATGCGCGCGCACACCCATGCTTGCATTGCTGGATGGAGGAGCGAAACCATTGACTCCCCGCTCGGCTACTCGCCCTAGCTTTCGGCGATGGTTAATGGTGCATGCTGCGCTAGGCGGGTGCACGCGCGCCTGAATGCGATGTGTGCGTGCGACAACAACAAAACAAACTACCCTGGATTTCTTAGCTGGATTAAACTTGGATTATACCTGGATCTAGAAATCTATCGCATGGGAATTTGATTGAGCTCAACATGGCAACTTTAGCTTCCAAAAAAAGAAAGAAGAAATAGACTTAATGGCCTTGTATCATACCATCGTCGAAAGGTGAAAACATGCTCATCATTGCAAGGTTTGTTCGTCCGATTTAAATTTCAAAGGAAATTCTTACCGCGTAAGAAAATAAGGATTTTTTCTTTCGTCCGAACATGGTGGTGGTTCATACGACAGCCTATCCAAAAACGCATAAAATCAGCCAAATATTGAGCTGCCGGAGATGCTAGCAACAAAGCAAAATATCGCTAAGTTTTGTGTACCTAGGCCCTAGGGCAAGGCTAAGGACAATTCTGTGATGCGTGCCGATTTTTTTGCAATTTTTTGAGGAAATTCTTACCGCGTAAGAAATTACGATTTTTCTCTCAAAATTACGAATTTTGAGCTCCAAGATTACTAATTTCTACTTCTAAAGGTTGGCAGCTCTGGCCATAGGAAGATGGTCTGATTAGGTTTGGGGTCACAAGGTCCAAGGGCAAGGTCAAAGATGTCCTTTTATAAAGGAAAATGAATAGATGAATATGCCATATATTTCTGATCTGCCAATGGCGGAGGCATATATTTCGACCGCGCGCGGTCGAGGATTCATCTTGTTGTTTTTGTTTTGGAAGTATGCATTTGAAGGTTCACAGTCATTTACAATTCCACTTCAAGTTAATATGGTGGTGCTTCAATATAACATTCAGCTTTCAAACATTATATGTTAATAATATTATTTATTTGACCATTTATAAAATGTACAAATACAAGACATTTTGAGAAGACATGTACATCAAAATTAGAATCATAGAAAGGAATAGGAGCAGCATGTGGGCCAGGGTGCACTAAAGTGAAAGACAACACTGTTACCCGGAGGTATTTAAATCTAACTTTAATGCCTCAGCTACAATGTGACTAGAAACAGATCAGTTTGGGCTGTCTGTCAATCCGCTTGACTTGAGAACGAAGAAGGCATTTTAACAAGCTGTCATTAAATGCAATCATGAAGGGATGAATGACAGGTTATGTGTTAAGGAGGTCAGATATCAAAGGTCACAATGACTTTAGTTCAACATAAAACTACTGGAGTTATGGTCTCATTCCTCTATATTTTTAAAGACCTAACAAAATAATGATAATGTAGTGGGTAAAGCGCAGGCATCTGTCAAACTTGACCTTTACAACTATGATTTCACTTTGTCAGAGTGGTCTAGTGACCCAGCTTCAGAGAGAGGTACATAACCTGAGAGCACAGTTGGCCCGGGTCAGACCGCATTCAGGAGATGACCAGATCACAGATGTTAGTGAGGTAAGAACATCAGCTTTCACCAATCAATAGCTGACTCACTCAGAGACAAAGATTTGACCGTAGTTGCTATCGTCTGTGATGTTCCTAATATTCTATTTTGCACATTCAGGAATAATTGGTTGGCATGACGAAACAAAGTTTACTTACCTCTGCGCGCGTAATTTCAAACCATCATTAAGAGCTATATCTGAATCTAAATATAGAAATCTTTACTGTACCGATATGACGTCACAATGAACGGAGTACAGCTTTTAAAGCAAATCATGTAACTTACGTACAAGCACGTATAGTGCGTCACCGGCAAGAGTGCCGATTGGCTGATCATCTTCTTACCGTTGCTCAAATCAAGAGTGAAATTGACAGATAAAGTGAAGTTCTTCATTACACAATCGCAAATTTTAGTTACCTTGTGAGGCTATTAATACACGAAAGCACAAAAAAGCGTACTGTTTGTACGCGAAAGCCTCACAAGATAACTAAAATTTGTGATTGTGTAATGAAGAACTTCACTATATCTATCGAACTATACAAATCAGATGAATCTTTTTACAGAAGAGTGAAATTGGTTTTGGCACTTATGGAGATATACAGTTGAAGACAATATGGCATATATAAATAATAGTAGTGCTGTTATGACAAGATGCTTGGGACTTACGTGGCGGTCACAACGGTTGAACGTGTAGCGTGCAGATCTTTGTGACACACATACTTTTTTTTCAGACATGCACATTGCAGTTACGACACGCAGGTTTTTGACTGGAAATGGAATCTGTAAAGCCCAGCTTCTCATATTAATATACATGTATAGAGACCATGCATGTATTTGCACATTCATTGGTGAGATTGGGCCTGGGAGGATTTCTTGTTTGAATGAATCTTGTATCTCTGCCCTGTAAAGAGATACAAACAATCTAATAGTCCATCTTTTTAGTACACAATTCATCTTAGTTTTATCATTGATATCAGTCAACAACAGGAAGAGACTGTATTCTTCGTTTTCTGTTTGATATACCCTCCTTAACTTTATGTATGGCATACATATGGACCCTTGTTTTCCAGGTGCAAGCCAAGCTGAAGACAGCAGCACGTCACATCAGCCGTCTAGCCAAGGAGAAACAGAAGCTCATTGAGATGGGTAACAGACTACGATCAGAGCTGGCCCTTTATAGACCATCCCATGCTCCCCAGCCCTCAAGGGTTCAAAGGTCAGATGTACAGACTGTGACAGCAGGGAAGCTTGCTGAGCAAGTCTCTTCCAAGCTTCAGAACTTAGAGAAACTCCAGTATGCTCTCACAAAGCAGGTAATATTTTTCAACTTTGCTATTTGGTGACTTTCTTTTATCTCAGCATGAATTCTTCTCTATTTTGCAGATTATCCCTATAAGGGACTACATTATCATGTGTTTTTACTTTTATATGTAAGATTTTATCAAGAAGAAAAGCACATTGGGTAAAATATGAAAATATTAAGAACTCAGATTTTGTTTCTTGAGATTTTATTTTCTACAAATAATAATAGTATTTTAATCTGTGAGTGAGGGTGACTAGGAAGTGTCAAAAATTTAAGTTTAAAATGTTCCTTAAGTTTGAAAGTTCCTTTAAGGACATGTTGGCTTGATTGGTAAGAGCACCGGTAGTTAGCTTACCTTGCCTCATGGACCTAAGGTCATGGCTTCTTGTACATTTGTTGTTCCAGGAGCTGCAGTATGCTCGAGGGCAAGGTCATGACAGAGGAGTAACTGATGTGATACAGGTACAGCTGAGTTCATCATCTGATTCCACACCAGAGATCACACCTAGAATAGATAAACAACCTCCTTCTAGTCATCAACCTCACGGTAAGAAGTATTCATCATCTGATTCCATACCAGAGATCACACCTAGAATAGATACACAATCTCCTCTCGTCCGCGGGGGACCGACCGACCGTCGAACACGGCGCCTGCCGGGGACGCGCCTGACGATCCGCCCCGGCCGAGACGCGCCCATGCCAGGGTGGGGGGAAAAAAGGGAGAGGCGCGATCGGGCGGCGCGGCGCTCGGGATCGGAGGGTCCGCCCGACGTGACGACGCGCCGGACCCCGGACTACGCCCGACGGTCCCGCGCCCGCGAACGCGGGAGCGAACGACGCGGCGACGCCGCCGCGTCGCCCTACGGCGCCGCGCCGGGCGGCCGACGTTCGCGGACGCCGACTTATACCCCGCCGCAGGCGGACCGCGCGGGGGGCGCCCGGCGCGCGGCCCCGCGCGCCCGCCGCGGACGCTCCGGGGCGCGCGCGCCCGCGCCCGCCGCGGCCCCCGCGCGGGGTCGGACCGCGCCGCCACCCCTCCGCCGCGAGCGCGCCCGGGGCGGCGCGTCGCCGCACGCCGGATCCGCCCCTCGGGCCCGCGGCCTGCCCTGCCCGACCGCGCGCGGGACCGCCCGCGGCGCGCGCGCGGGTGCGCCGCGCGCGCGCGTCCGCAGGCGGGGCGCGGCCTCCCGCCCCGCGGGAACGTGCGCGCGCCGGCTCGCCCTCGGGACCCCGGCGCGAGAACGGCGGCGCGGACACCCGGGGCCGGGAGCGCCCACCGGGCGGGCTGCGACGCCGGGCGAGACGGCGCGGCGCGCCGACCGCGCGACGGGCACACACGGACGCGGGGGCCGTTGTGGCGGGCCTGGCGTTCTCTAGGGCTGCGTCTCTACCTGTCTTTCTTGGGTACGGCGGCGCGTGCGTATCGCGCGGACCCGCTCGCGCGCTGTTTTCGGTCGGCCGGCGTCTCGTCGACGGGACGACCAGCTTTTAGCGCGACGGCGGCGCTGGCCTCGTCCGCCCCCTGGCGCCCTTGGCCCCACCGCGAACGCCTGACTCGTCGGACGCCTCGCGGCGCGCCGTCGGACGGCGGTTCGCACTTTTCGGTATTTCGGGGCCCACCGGCTCGCTCGTGCGGAGCCGGGGGCGCCACGGGACGAAAACGCTACGAGTGGACTGGATTGAACACTTCTCTCATAATCTCTCTCTGCTCGATTCCTCTGAATCAGAGTCCATGCTCCATGCATCCATGGTAACAAGATCTCGAGGCCTCCTCTACACTAAAGACACGTTGACGTTTCCGACAGGGTGCCATGTAACAAGAGGCAATAAAAAGTCCACCGAAAAAACACTAAATACGCTGTTATTTCAAATGTAACACTATGACGAAAAGCAGTTTATCCGAAAGCGTGAGTTGTATACAATGCAAACAATATAGGCGCTGAAGCGAACAATGTTGCCCGCTACGAGCGGTAATATGTAAGTCTAATGACTCGTGTACTATTGTGCAAAATTGCGCTCACGGCACGCCTACGTACGTGCAATTCTGCGCTCGTGGCACATAAAGAGTAAAAAAAAACCAAAACCAATAAGCATTAGACTTAAATACCTGTATAACAGAGAAAAATAATGATATTTTTATCTTGTACACATGTACATGTAGTCCATATACTCTTACCATACGTAATGACTGGAATGTGTACTATCAGTTGATTCTGGTATGAATCTGGAATAGTCTACCAGAGTTGATGACTAGGAGGAGATTGTTATCTATTCTAGGTGTGATCTCTGGTATGGAATCAGATGATGAATACTTCTTACCATGAGGTTGATGACTAGCAGGAGTTGTGTATCTATTCTAGGTGTGATCTCTGGTATGGAATCAGATGATGAATACTTCTTACCATGAGTTGATGACTAGCAGAGTTGTGTGTATCTATTCTAGGTGTGATCTCTGGTATGGAATCAGATGATGATACTTCTTACCATGAGGTTGATATGACTAGCAGGAGGTTGTGTTCTATTCTAGGTGATCGTCTGGTATGGAATCAGATGATGATACTTCTTACCATGAGGTGTGACTTAGAGGAGATTGTGTATCTATTCTAGGTGTGATCTCTGGTATGGAATCAGATGATGAATACTTCTTACCATGAGGTTGATGACTAGAGGAGATTGTGTATCTATTCTCAGTAGGTGATCTCTGGTATGGAATCAGATGATGAATACTTCTACCATGAGGTTGATGACTAGAGGAGATTGTGTATCTATTCTAGGTGTGATCTCTGGTATGGAATCAGATGATGAATACTTCTTACCGTGAGGTTGATGACTAGGAGGAGGTTGTGTTATCTATTCTAGGTGTGATCTCTGTATGGAATCAGATGATGAATACTTCTTACCATGAGGTGATGACTAGGAGGAGATTGTGTATCTATTCTACATGTAGGTGTGATCTCTGTATGGAATCAGATATGAATACTTCTTACCATGAGGTTGATGACTAGGGAGATTGTGTATCTATTCTAGGTGTGATCTCTGATGGAATCAGATGATGAATACTTCTTACCGAGGTTGATGACTAGCAGGAGGTTGTGTATCTATTCTAGGTGTGATCTCTGTATGGAATCAGATGATGAATACTTCTTACCGTGGTTGATGACTAAGAGGTTGTGTATCTATTCTAGGTTGATCTCTGGTATGGAATCAGATGATGAATACTTCTTACCATGAGTTGATGACTAGAGGAGATTGTGTATCTATTCTAGGTGTGATCTCTGGTATGAATCAGATGATGAATACTTCTTACCATGAGGTTGATGACTAGAAGGAGATTGGGTATCTATTCTAGGTGTGATCTCTGGTATGGAATCAGATGATGACTTCTTACCATGAGGTTGATGACTAAGAGAGATTGTGATCTATTCTAGGTGTGATCTCTGGTATGGAATCAGATGATAATACTTCTTACCCTGAGGTTGATGACTAAGAGGAGATTGTGTATCTATCTAGGTGTGATCTCTGGTGTGGAATCAGATGATGAATACTTCTTACCATGAGTTGATGACTAGGAGGAGATTGTGTATCTATTCTAGGTGTGATCTCTGGGTGGAATCAGATGATGAATACTCTTACCATGAGGTTGATGACTAGGAGAGATTGTGTATCTATTCTAGTTGATCTCTCGTATGGAATCAGATGATGAATACTTCTTACCATGAGGTTGATGACTAGAGGAGATTGTGTATCTATTCTAGGTTGATCTCTGTATGGAATCAGATGATGAATACTTCTTACCGTGAGGTTGATGACTAGCAGAGATTGGTATCTATCTAGGTGTGATCTCTGGTATGGAATCAGATGATGAATACTTCTTACCTGAGGTTGATGACTAAGAGGAGATTGTGTATCTATTCTAGGTGTGATCTCTGGTATGGAATCAGATGTATGAATACTTCTTACCATGAGGTTGATGACTAAGAGGAGATTGTGTATCTATTCTAGGTGTGATCTCTGGTATGGAATCAGATGATGATACTTCTTACCATGAGGTTGATGACTAGCAGGAGTTGTGTATCTATTCTAGGTGTGATCTCTGGTATGGAATCAGATGATAGACTACTTCTTACCATGAGGTTGATGACTAGCAGGAGGTTGTGTTCTATTCTAGGTTGATCTCTGGTATGGAATCAGATGATGAATACTTCTTACCATGAGGTTGATGACTAGAGGAGATTGTGTATCTATTCTAGGTGTGATCTCTGGTATGGAATCAGATGATGAATACTTCTTACCTGAGGTGTGATGACTAGAAGGAGATTGTGTATCTATTCTAGGTGTGATCTCTGGTATGGAATCAGATGATGAATACTTCTTACATGAGGTTGATGACTAGAAGGAGATTGTCTATCTATTCTAGGTGTGATCTCTGGTATGGAATCAGATGAGAATACTTCTTACCATGAGGTTGATGACTAGGAGGAGGTTGTGTATCTATTCTAGGTGTGATCTCTGGTATGGAATCAGATGATGAATACTTCTTACCATGAGGTTGATGACTAGGAGGAGATTGTGTATTATTCTAGGTGTGATCTGTGTATGGAATCAGATGATGAAACTTCTTACGTGAGTTGATGACTAGAAGGAGATTGTGTATCTATTCTAGGTGTGATCTCTCGTATGAATCAGATGATGAATACTTCTTACCATGAGGTTGATGACTAGGAGGAGATTGTGTATCTATTCTAGGTGTGATCTCTGGTATGGAATCAGATGATGAATACTTCTTACCATGAGGTTGATGACTAGAAGGAGATTGTGTATCGTATTCTAGGTGTGATCTCTGGTATGGAATCAGATGATGAATACTTCTTACCATGAGGTTGATGACTAGAAGGAGATTGTGTATCTATTCTAGGTGTGATCTCTGGTATGGAATCAGATGATGAATACTTCTTACCATGAGGTTGATGACTAAGGAGAATGTGTATCTATTCTAGGGTGATCTCTCGTATGGAATCAGAAAATGAATACTTCTTACCATGAGGTTGAATGACTAGGAGGAGATTTGTATCTATTCTAGGTGTGATCTCTGTATGGAATCAGAAAATGAAATACTTCTTACCATGAGGTTGATGACTAGGAGGAGTTGTGTATCTATTCTAGGTGTGATCTCTGGTATGGAATCAGATGATGAATACTTCTTACCGTGAGGTTGATGACTAGAAGGAGATTGTGATCTATTCTAGGTGTATCTCTCGTATGGAATCAGAAAATGAATACTTCTTACCATGAGGTTGATGACTAGGAGGAGATTGTGTATCATTCTGGTGTGATCCTCTGGTATGGAATCAGATGATGAATACTTCTTACCGTGAGGTTGATGACTAGAAGGAGATTGTGTATCTATTCTAGGTGTGATCTCTCGTATGGAATCAGAATGAATACTTCTTACCATGAGGTTGATGACTAGGAGGAGATTGTGATCTATTCTAGGTGTATCTCTCGTATGGAATCAGATGATGAATACTTCTACCATGAGGTTGATGACTAGAGGAGATTGTGTATCTATTTAGGTGTGATCTCTGTATGGAATCAGATGATGAATACTTCTTACCATGAGGTTGATGACTAGAAGGAGATTGTGTATCTATCTAGTGTGATCTCTTGGTATGGAATCAGATGATGAATACTTCTTACCATGAGGTTGATGACTAGGAGGAGATTGTGTATTTATTCTAGGGTGATCTCTGGTATGGAATCAGATGATGAATAACTTCTTACTGAGTATGATGACTAGGAGAGATTGTGTATCTATTCTAGTGTGATCTCGGTATGGAATCAGATGATGAAACTTCTTACCATGAGGTTGATGACTAGGAGGAGATTGTGTATCTATTCTAGGTGTGATCTTGGTATGGATCAGATGATGAAATATTCTTACCTGAGGTTGATACTAGGAGGAGATTGTGTATCTATTCTAGGTGTGATCTCTGGTATGGAATCAGATGATGAAATACTTCTTCACCCTGAGTTGATGACTAGGGAGGAGATTTGTATCTATTCTAGGTGTGATCTCTGGTATGGAATCAGATGATGAATACTTCTTACCATGAGTTGATGACAGGAGGAGATTGTGTATCTATTCTAGGTGTGACTCTGGTATGGAATCAGATGATGATACTTCTTACCATGAGGTTGATGGACTAGGGTAGATTGA
>CALNVZ010003430.1:42485155-42514020 GCA_940671915.1 Paracentrotus lividus | reverse complement strand
ATCAACCTCATGGTAAGAAGTATTCATCATCTGATTCCATACCAGAGATCACACCTAGAATAGATACACAATCTCCTCCTAGTCATCAACGTCATGGTAAGAAGTATATTGGAGAGCTACATGTACATGTGTACAAGATAAAAAATATCATTATTTTTCTCTCGTTTATACAGGTATTTAAGTCTAATGCTTATTGGTTTTGGGGTTTTTTTTTAACTCTTTATGTGCCACGAGCGCAGAATTGCACGTACGTAGGCGTGCCGTGAGCGCAATTTTGCACAATAGTACACGAGTCAATTAGACTTACATATTACCGCTCGTAGCGGGCAGCAATTGTTCGCGCGCTATATTGTTTGCATTGTATACAACTCACGCTTTCGGATAAACTGCTTTTCGTCATAGTGTTACATTTGAAATAACAGCGTATTTAGTGTTTTTCGGTGGACTTTTTATTGCTCTTGTTACGATGGCACCCTGTCGGAAACGTCAACGTGTCTTTAGTGTAGAGGAGGCTCGAGATCTTGTTACCATGGATGCATGGAGCATGGACTCTGATTCAGAGGAATCGAGCAGCGACGAGTCTAGTGACGAGAGTGTTCAATCCAGTCCCACTCGTAGCGTTTCGCGTACTGGGTCGCCACAACCCGAGGTTGAGCGTGAAAATCGACAAGAGCCTATGAACTTCGCACACGATTCTGACAGTGAATATGAGGATGGAGATGATGAAGAACCTGCTGAAGAAGATGAGGACAACGATGAATGGATTCAGCTTGGGGATAGAGACTGGAGTCCTTCGTGGTACGAACCATATGCTGATCAACCAAGGCTTCTCTTTGACATTGCAGAGAATGGTAACCGACCGAGTGGAATTTTTACAGTACTTCCCCGAACATCTGTTTTACAATGATGGCAAAATGAGACTAACTTGTATGCGGAACAATGTCTTATTACCAGAGACCATCCAGAAAACATTCCAGATATCAGAAATGGTCGTCAACAACGCCACGGAACTCAAAGCTTTCACAGCGCTACAATCGCCATGGGTTTAGTACCAAACCATGCAAGAACAGCTACTGGGAAGGAAATTGGCTCACAGCACCCCAGACTTTGCAAGGTCATGTCTCGTAACAGGTAGAATATCAATTTTTTTATTATCCAAATTGTACAAATATAGAATTACAAAAATAAGGTTAAATAATAACTGTCATAGAGCCAGTAATAAAGGTATTTATTTTGAATATTTGAATTGTATAAATGTTGAATACTTTACACAATTTTAGATAATAACTTAGGTGGGTAGAGGGTTACCTTCGACCATCTATTACAGGTGTTACAACTAGAATTGAATTTTACTTTTTGATGATAAATTTATTTGATTATTATGTCAATACTGTGACGTAGTCATGAAAAAAAATGTTATGAATAGTTCAATTGTATTTGTTTGAAACTTTTACTTCAATTATTTTCATGAACATGAATCAATGGGGAAAATTGTTAGCTATTACATTACAATGCAAAATTTCATCTTTGTTGGATAATATAGTAATTTTTCATTCTTTTTCTTTTCTTCAACTAGGTACCAATTACTGACACTTTCCTTCACATAGCAGACAACAATCAGCGCATCCCACGAGGAGAGGAAGGATTACGACCCCCTCTTCAAGGTTCGTCCAATCTTGGAAGCTGTCCAGCTCTATCAAGCATCGTACTCCCTGGCTGCCAATATAGTCCATCGATGAGAGCTTGATTTCCTCAAGGGACGTCTTGGTTTCAAACAATACTACCGTTGAAACCGAAGAAGTGGGGAATCAAGTTTTTTTTCTGGCAGATTCCCTAAATGGATTTTGTTTGACTTCAAAGTCTACACTGGCCGAGAACCAGCCCGGCCGCAGGGTGATGACTTACGACAAGGGTTTGTAAAAGATCTAGCGGAACCTTTCTATGGCTCAGGAAGGAAGCATTTACACGGATTCATTCTACACATCACCGAACCTATATCTTCACCTGCAGGAGCAGAACCTTGGTGCCTGTGGAACCGTGCGCTGAACAGACAAGCATGCCTCCTGACATGCGTGCAGTTAGCAACGCCCAGAGGAAGGGGATGATCCCGCCTTTTTCAAGAAGGGACAGCTGATGGGGTGACGTGGCACGATACCAAGCGTCGTGAATGTTCTTAGCACTGTGCATGGAACCGGGACTGTGAACAAAGTCATCAGAGGACCGCCGTTCGGAGACTGGCCGGAGGACCGTTCAGAAACCTTGTGCGATCGACTCGTACAATCAGTGCATGGGAGGCGTCGATCTGCTCGATTCAGGCGCATGAGTTACTACAGGTACCCTCATCGGCACATGAAGTGGTATATGGTCGTCTACCACTTCATGATGGAAGTGGCCTCGTAAACGCCACACTGTCGTATCGCATTGCAACTGGAGACAGGAATAAAACGACAAGAAGTTCGACAGAAGTGGTCAACCGCGCTTTGTGCCAACTACCAGGGACCAGAAGAGGGGAGAGACCAAGAACTCTACAAGAGAGAATCGGCAAGATATTGAGTGGAAGCGTCTCAACGAGCGACACTTGTGTAAGATCAAGCACCCAACTATCGACACAAACTGTGTTGTGTGCTCACCTCCAGGGCAAGGAAGCAGACCTCTCGTCAGTGTCGTGAATGTCGGCTCCCAATGTGTGAGGACTGTTTCATCAGATTTCATACTGTGAAGAATTATAAGTTAACACTCGCCACTACATGTACTGTCGCTCTGAACATGATATACTGCCATTGTGTTTCGCTTATTGTGTAGCATTTATTATATTATGTATTTTTTCTGGTTTATGAAAGATCGTGATGCAATGTAATGTACGATGTAATGTACGACACGTTTCCCCATATTCAAGTAACTTCTTAGCTGCCATTCAGTTTTTGTTATATACAGTAATGAAAATTTTGCTACTTTCAATTCTTGACATTTGCAAACTTCTATTCTACAGCTTGGTGCTTTGCAGTGAGTTTGTCGAATTTTATGAACAAGCATTATTTTGGGGTTATTATTTAGTGTCGAAGTAAATTTTAGCAAGAAAGACGAATCATTCCTAATAATTTTTTCATGGATTGTCTTGATGTGAATTTATTTATTACATTTATATACATTGCCATATCAATTATTAGAAATTGTTGTTTACTGCACATTTGCTACATGTATGTACATGTAATGTTGCTACTCGCTGAACAAAACATTGCCATTCTGACTGTGTGTTACATGCAAATATTTTTGTGTTCTTATTTATTCATTACAGAAATGTTATTTTGATTGTACAACGTACCTAATGTAGAGGTATACATTTATTTATTTTTTTTTTTTTTTTTGTTGTATTCTTCTTGCCTAAATGATTAGCAATGTATTACTTGCCTGTTCAATACAATCACTGGCTATATGGTGTAGGCAATGTTGTTTGATTTTTGTGTTTATTTATATCATGTATTTATTATCATTCTATTTATGATCATGTATATTACGACTATTATGATCAGTATTTATTATCATCTATTCATGATTATGTATTTATTATCTATTTATGATCATGAACTATTTATTATCATGAAAGCTCTGTGGGTTCTTGGTGGCAGAACTGTACCGTTTATATATTCAAATGTAAGTTGTAATATTATCAAGAATAAAAACATGAATGGGCATGTACACTGATAACAATCATATAAGTATTTTTATTATTATTATTTACTTGCAGAAAGTAAGTGTGTGAGAAATAGAGTTAGAGGGGAGGAGAAGAAAGAAAGAGAGCGATGGAGGGGACGGAGAGAATGAAAGAGAGAGAAAGAGATTGAGGGAGGGAGAAAAGAAGTAGAGAGAGATGGAGTGGAGGGAGAGAATGAAAGTGAGAAAGAGATGGAGGGGACGGAGAGAATGAAGTAGAAAGAAAGAGAGATGGAGGTGAGGAGAGAGAGAGAGAGAGACGGAGGGAGGGAGAGAAAGAAGTAGAAAGAAGAGAGATGGAGGTGAGGAGAGAAAGAAGAGAGAGAGAGAGACGGGAGGGGAGAGAGAAGAAGTAGAGAGAGATGGAGTGGAGGGAGAGAATGAAAGAGGAGAGAGATGGAGGGGAGGGAGAGAATGAAGTAGAGGGTGAGAAGGAAAAGAGTGATTACAGAGAGAAAAGTAGTGTTTCTTGCGTATAATTCTATTCCATGCCCACTCGTAATTTTTTTTTTAATCTTTCTCTCTCTCTCTCTCTCCTCTCTCTCTCTCTCTCTCTCTCTCTCTCTCTCTTTACTCTCTCTTTCATTCTCTCTTTCCTCCCTCCCCTCCATCTCTCTCTTTCTTCTCTCCCTCACCTCCATCTCTCTACTTCATTCTCTCCCACCCCTCCATCTCTTTCTCTCTGTTTCATTCTCTCCCACCCCTCCATCTCTTTCTCTCTGTTTCATTCTCTCCCTCCCCTCCATCTCTTTCTCTCTCTTCATTCTCTCCTCCCCTCCATCTCTCTTTCATTCTTTCTTTCTCTCCTCCATCTCTCTCTTTCTTTCTTCTCTCCCTCACCTTCCTCCCCTCCATCTCTTCTCTCTCTCTCTCTTCATTCTTTCTTTCTCCCCCCCCATCTCCCTCTCTCTTTCTTTCTCTCCCTCACCTCCATCTCTCTACTTCATCTCTCCCCCCCTCCATCTCTTTCTTTCTTTTTCTCCCTCACCTCCCTCCCCTCCATCTCCATCTCAGTGTTTCTGGCATAAATTATCTACTGCCTACTCAACTCTTCAATAAACCTCAATATAAAACACATTGACAACCATGTTATACAGTTATAATTCAAGTCAATTTATTATCTAATTGAAAACATTTTGATTGTCTTCATTCAAATATTTGAAAACAATTGTTTATGGAAATGGTGAAATGAAAATGTGCATAATGAAATAAACAAGGATGTATTCTGTTATAAGTCCTCATATACTTGTACATCTGATATTACAGTAAACTGTACTTGTTTACACACACTGTGGAAAGAACAAACATCAATAAAGTTCTTCATTTCAAAGGCTGATCTATGGCAACAAAAGAAGAAGTAGATGAGAAGATGTATCCCTCTGATGTTTTCTTTCACTTCCCGCTAAGCCGGATATCGACAATGACCAGACCAGGGTAGTTTCAATAGGGAGGTCACCCCATTGTCAAGGGTAGATGACCTGGGAGAAGATTTCTATGGGAGATTACCCCATTGTCAAGAGTGACCTACAGGGGTAGGGGTATTCAATGGGAGGATACCCCGGTGTCAAGAGTGGCTGAGAGGGACACTTTGATCTTTCTTTTCTTTTAACTTTTTTTTTCCAATAATCTATAACCCTAGTATTTTATTGTTAGTATGGGAGTATCATATACCAAAAGAAAGCTTAGAAGTTCACCTTTCTAATGCATTTGGTTTGAAAGTATGTCTCATTGGTAAAAAAAGACATTTTGGAGAATAAAAAGTTGTCATAAATATAAAAATAAAACAATATATATTTATGATTATTATAGAAATGATAATTCATAATGCCACGAGTGTGGCATCATAAAAACGGAAATTTCATACTCTACAACTTTGCTACACAAAATTTTTTGTTAGTTCAAGCAGTAAAAAGTTATAGCAAGTTGATTCAGCCGACTCTATAAAGATTGGCCTTAAATGCGTGTCCCTAAAATAATGTGGCACAGCCCGGTTTTTCAAGTGGTGCATAAAGAGTTAAACTAAATTTAAGCTTTATCTTTCTAACAAGTCACTTCACACATTTTTGGAATATTAGTCATTCTTTACATTACAATTCTATATCTCTCAAGTGTAAATGATCTTCTGTAAAGAGAATTTACTTCATAAGATCTCTGACTTGTTCGTAATTTAGTTTATTGATGGCAAACACATTATGTTATAGTAAATGGTGGTAGTATTTTACGAGCTGTGATTGGTTGAAAGGGTGTCACGTGTCGTTCAACATTCTGGTATGTTGAACGCTTTTTTGTTATGTTTAACGGTTTTATCCTGTGTTAAAATGAGTGGCGAAATCGACTGCTTTGTTGCGCTAGCGCGTAAGAACAGTAAAATGGTGCGCACAACAATAGATACGCGGAGCAACAATATACGTCACAATAGCTTAATTATCACCAAAAGTTTGGCAAACATTGGCAAAGATAAAACCAGATTAGGCAAGGTCAAATATCTAGAGGTCTATTTACTATAATAAATAGTGCATGCTCTATTAATGCAACATTACTAACTATGTGAACTCCAAATACTAAATTATCCCTCGTGCACATCTGTTTCAACTCGGCCTACGGCCTCGGTGAAATAAATGTGCCCTCGGGATAATTTAGTATTTGTCGTGCACATAATCTAGTATGTTGCATGGTAGAGCATGCATTATTTATATAATACTTCATTGTAAATCCAATATTCTATTATTAAAGTTATACATTACATGTATATAGTTTATATGGAAATGTAAATATACCTGATTGAATGCATGTATTACAGGAACCAGGAATGATATTTTCGCTTCTAACTCAGATGTTTCTCTGTTGATTTCTCATAATATGTAATTTTGCCCAATAATTCTCCTATGATGTCAGTCTTTAAAAATTGACAACTTGAATTTCAAATTTGTATCTCTCACTTCTTTCTTTTTGCTCAAAGCAGAAAAGAAAGATTGGGTTGTAGAACACATAAAATATCGGCAGTCACGTCTTACTGTCAAGTACATGTAATAACATTTAATTCTGTCTTTTCTACGCCTTTCTTCACTTTATTTCATGATAGCATATGGTTAGGTTTTGAACTCCCTCAGCAGTGATATGCACTATAAAAGAATCTTATTATTTTGTGATTTGTATAGGTAATCCCCCACCACATATATTACAGCAGTCACAGAGCTCAGAGGGGGAGGCCCCTAGCAGTGATTCCTCAACCAATCAAAGACATACACCACTGATGATGTCATCATTAGGGGAGGAGTCTATGCAGGATGTGTGGCGTCTCCTGGATGATGGTGCCAGCCCACTTTTCTTCAGATCACCCACTCCAATGCGCAAGCCAGGTAAGGTGGTTACATGACACTTGGTCTACAACCAGTTTGTCTAATCCTCTCTGGACATTTTTTGTATAATCAGTTAGGCTACTCACCATTTGGCCTAATTGCCACTTACATGGAGCCCATTTAACTTTTTTATGCCTCCGCCACCGAAGGTGGTGCTGGAGGCATCATGTTTACGGGTTGTCCGTCCGTCCGTCCGTACGTTCCGCTTGCTCGTTATCGCGATATCTCAAGAACCACTTGAAATATCAACTTCATTTTTTTTCTAATTTTCAGTGAGGCCTTACCCATTTCATCTTATTTCCACTTGGTCCATTTATTTAATGGATGAATTGGCAATGACCCAAGTTGTTTTTTGATGAAATGGGAAAAAGAAGTAGATGTAGGGACAATAATCCATCTGGACATTAGAATAAATGATGATTAGCCTTAATAGTGAATGACCAATCAATCATTGGACCAAACACCAGTTCAACCAAATTTATTATAGACCAAATAGGTTTAGTAGTATTATGCAATCAAATAATTAGACCATCTGATATTTATGCAAGCCATCCATGTCAAAATGCTTAATATTTGAATATTCCAGTCTACTCCCATTATAATGGGCATGAATACAACACATTTTAACTGTGAACCTATGTATATGTGATGCGTCACGTCGAAAGGAGAGACTATTCGCAATTTTTGAAATCCATTTTATTTGATATTATTGATCCCTGATTCATTGCCTTGAATTTGATATATAACCCGACTGTAAAGAGTACATAGAAGTGGAGATATTAGCCTCTAACGCGAGGAGAATTGTGCTCTTGGAAATCAAAATCAAGAGAAAAACGTCTGCGAAGTTTGACTTCCTTTGTACCCCGCGCCAGAAAAATAAGAACACTCTGTCACCGCTGTACTCACCGAAATGCCCTAGCAACCACTTGTTACAAAGGTGAAACGATTGACCAATGAGGAGGCTGCATTCAGGTATACAGAGAACAATACTCGTCCGTCACGCATGATCGAGGCAATAAAGGCAAATAAAGGCAAGCGGAAATAACGGCGATGTTCAATCTTCTCCAAAAAAAGAAGCTGAATTTGGTTAGTTGTTTATATCTTCGTCAAATAAATGAAAACGTCATGCTCTTTCTAATTGTTAAGAAAAAGTCCGCTTCTTTAAGAAAAGTGTTTACCAATCCTGGCGCTAAATTAGTTAGAACAAAACTATTTTAAAACCTTTTTGGGGTTTATTCCGATGTTTGCGTGCGTTCTTTGAATGTCAATCGCGTACTCTTACTCATAATAAAGCGAGTCATTTTGATCTGAACTCTGTTGGAAATTTTAAACATAATAATGGTCTATAGACTAAATTATTCTTGTACAGGGGCTTATGCATTTTGTTTATATTCTTGAATAAGTATATGATAGAGATATGCCTCCAAAAATGTTTTAATAAATTATTTGCGCCTCACGAATGTATTTAGAATTTCTCTGATCACGTTTTATGAGTGGCTAGGTTAGCTTAAGACAATGAAAATAAAAACGTAAATGATTTGCTCGATCTCGTCTTTTATTGATCAAACTTGTTACCAGTAATAAGAAGATATTAATAATTTTTAGAAATGAATTATTTTAAGAGTAAATCGTATTTTGTTTCGTCGTGTATAGTAAAACGCACTTTCTTAAACACATTACTTTGTAAAATAAACTGCAGAAATTTGCTAGTAGCTATGGTGCTATCTCACCTCGCGGAGACGTCTCCGCGACGTCTCAACAACTCGTCTCAAACTTGTTTCTAAGCCGTCTTAAGTTGTTTCAAAGTAGTTCCCAAAAAGTGAGATACCAGCCGCAGTTATAAACTAGATTGATTTGCCATCTCCCCCCCCTTAGCTCATTGGTTTCCACATAATGCAATATCAACCAATTTTAAAACCATAGGGGAGAGCGGGGTTATATGGAACATTTTTCACAAAAATGGCCGTAAAACAAAAGCGGATTTATTTCAAGACACAATAAATGATCAGCTTGAGTGTATATCTGTATGCTACAAATGTACCCCATACAATTCTTAAACTTAGTGATGGTCCCGGAAAAAATCTTTCTTCAACAGACCATGTCAAGTGTTCCAACTAACCCCACACACGGGGTTAGTTGGAACATGGTATGGGTAAGTTGAAACATTGTGCATGGTATCTTAAACATTATATTTAAACTATCTACAACATTATTGCATGGTTTTCAGCTATCCTGCTTTATGATTCCAATTAAAATATTAAAGATTGGTGTTCATTTTTTTTTTTTACTTCATGTTTTATTAAACTTGATAGCATCCACTCACATACAATATACTTAAGTCCTGTGAAGAAGCATTCTGCATAAAAATTGTCCAATTTGCACTAATATACATGTATAGGAATATTTCGGAACACGTCACTGAATAATATGATTTTTATTTTTTTGTTCAGCTGAAACCTATTTACTTAGTACATGTTCCAACTAACCCCGTTCAAAATGTTCCAACTAACCCCACGGCCCATTTGACATTTGTAAGCTTACAGCACAAAAGAGGTACAAACAACATGCCATATATTAGCCTTGTTTTGTAGCTTTGTATAACTGTTTTTTATACCTACAAATAGGCCAACTTAATTTATAATCTTCTTTGAGATAATAAAACATTTGTAAAAATGACAAAATTTACTCAAAAGGTGAAAAAAACAACATTGCTTTCTAACTTCACGAGGCTTAAAGCACGTGTGCTGTCTAAAATGTGGTGGATGGCAGTTGCTAATAGCAACAACCTGAGGGTAGATTTGCATAATATATTTATAGCCGTTAAAGAAAAGTGCAATGTTTCAACTAACCCGTGTTCCAACTAACCCCACTCTCCCCTATTTTTTTTTCAATTTTCAATTAGCATCTCTTACGCGTCTTAAGACTTTAACCTAAATACTTGTATCAGAAGTATTATGATCACAGTCACCTCTTTTGTGTGCTCTATGTTCCCTGATGGAACCAAATTTGTTTATAGGGAGGTTTTAATTTCCCATCAGGACAACAGATATCCGCGGCCCTAAAAATAAATGCTGAAATTAACATTCATTTGGATCCAGATAGCTAAGTCAAGCAATAAGTAGCTTTTCCCCACATAACCCCCCCCCCACCCGATTGTTAGATTTGACATTCGTTTGCGTGCTCCGCTATCCCGGATGAAACAGCTTTATTCACAGCAGGTTGTGTGGCATCGCACAGCTGAGTGCAGCTAAAGAGAGTTTAGTTCGCTATTCGCTCACAAAAACGAAACAAAAAGCCAATAGAAATCACACAACACATGACGTGAACGTCCAACAAACAAAGCCATGCGTTGCTAAGGGCGGAGCTAAACGGAGAGGGGAAATGAGCGTGGACGTGCGCTTGTATGTCCGGAAAAAAAATTATGACCGAAAAAAACACTCGCCGAAAAACTGCTTTTTTACCACTTTCCCGTCATCATTTCACTCATTTTTTTTTACAGAGCAAAGATGAAGCATGGTAGAACCAGAAAATAATAAAAAAAAATTTCTCAAATTTTGAGTTTTTTATTAGTTTGTCGATTTACTCGGATCTTTGATCTGCGACTTCTCTCTCATTTCGACAAGACGTATCACATATATTTTCTGTGTTATAAGATTTGGTTATAATGAGGCTGGTTGTAACAGGAATGGACTTGATTTTTGAAGGGTTGATTTTGATACAAATGTGATTTTAAAAGTATGATGTTGTTTCTTAATGTTTGCAGAAAGAAGAGTGACACAAATTTTCTTCACGAAGGAAAATATACAAATAAAGTTTTCTGTTCATATTACAGGTTTTTTGCTGTCGAAATATTGTCTTTTAAGAAACTGCTTTGTTTTTATTGGTCACTGGTGATCCTTTGTACAGTCTAGTCCCACACGACCATTTTACCCAATCAAACATTTATGTATGCAGAGCATTTAGGGTCCGTCTCACGTCCCACTTTCTCACGCCCAAAAAAGAAAAGAAAAAAAGTAGTATTATTCAAAAATGTTACCATTTTGGGGGCTCAAAACCCTCAAAATTGGCAGGCTTGTTGCGCATCAAGCGATGCGAGTGCGATGTTTGCATGTAGGCGATCGTTATATGCAAGATAGCTAACTACGTGCTACATGTGTAGCATGCGGGTGCCTCATTTGTGTACAAATTACTACTGCGCGCGCGCATATCTGGTAACGCACGCCGCGTGCACACTGCTCCCAAACACAATAATATCATCTCACACAATTTTTTTTTTTTGGAACTTGTCATCTCTGATGTATGTTTCCTAGTTACATTTATGTGTGTCTAGATGTGTTGAGCATGACAAGATTATAATGAGAGTGCATTGTACTCATTATAATTATGCATTTTTATTTCCAGATTATTCACCCATTCCTGAGGAACCACAGCCATCCATTCCATCCAGTCACCATTCCCATCAGCAACATCCCTCAGGAAGCGTAGAAGTTTCAGGCCACAGAACCCACTATCAGGTCAGAGGTTCAAAACCTTCAAACAAGTCAGAGCTATCAGCCATGGCAGCTGGGAGGCTACAGCCTAGACTGCAAGCACCCAAGAGGAAAGTAAGAAACTATGCACAAAGAGACAGTGACGATGTCAGATGACAGTCTAGACTACAAGCACCCACAAGGAAAGTAAGAAACTATTCACAAAGAGACAATGACGATGTCAGATGACAGTAATGCATTTTTATTATTCAATTGACTATTTTAGGTGATTTGATTGTTGTACGGCGTATATTGAAGATATTGAATTCGATACTGGAATACAATCGTTAGGATTGCTTCAAAGAATATTTCCACCAAGGATCAACATTCTCGGAGCTTAATTTAATGATTTAGAGCAAAATGTATGATTCCATGCAAAAAATATTTACGTGGGGCTTGCAAAATTAGCGACCAAGATCCAAAAGGCAAAAGGGAAGGCCTAATCAGCCCCTCCCCCAAATTTGTGACCTTCTGGTACCCAGTTCCAGAGTTGGGCATAATTTTGTACCCATACTTCAAACCATAATTGCTCAAAAACTTGATTTCATGTACGATGGGTGGTATGCATAAAAGAAGTAGTTACTTCTTTCAGTTATCAGTTCCTTAAGTTAAGCGCTCGATTAAAGTTTCCCTATCAAACTCTTAGCAGTTACTACCTCGGCAAGTCTATATCTTCATTCAAATGTTGCTTCAACACATCAGTCACAGACCGACTCAAGAAGGACCACTAATATGTACTATTTTAATTTGCTGGGGTCAGTCCTGCCTTTTTTAACCGATGCTTGAATTGCATCTACTGAAGGAACATTAGGAGCTTTGGACATGGGTGTCAGGAATGAAGTCAGACAAATGTTAGTGAATTTAGATATTCTTTTATTGAGGCTGGAAAAGGCAACTCTCATTTGTTCAAATAAAGGTTTCTATTTACATGTGTGAAAGGAAGAGTGATATTCAAAATATAATATATAAATGTGAAAGATTATTTTAAATATAAAAGATAATTGTCTATATTGCTGAAATAAACCTTCCACAAATATTGAACAATTTGTATTCCATGTGTCTTTTTTCTTCCCTCTCTCTCTCTCTCTAATAGCACTTTTTATGTTCTTTCTCTCCATCCCTCTCTTTTTGCACACATTCTCGTTCTTTCTTTCTACAATCCACTCCTGATATACCGGTAATGAGGACAGATTCCTTGAGATTTAATGTCCATTCTTCTAATTCAGTATGTGTAAACCAATGTGTTCAATAAAACATTTCATTTTAATATAAAGTAAAGTAAGTCGCTTTGCCTCAGTTACCTTATTATAATGGGAGTGGACTGTATATCATCCATTCTTGCACATTCCTCTCACCCAGGCTCTCTCTCTATCATAAATTCTTTATGTATTCTTTTCTCTTTTTACTGTGTTCTCTTCCTACCAAATATGGGGACCATTGCTTAAAGAGTTACTATTATAGTGACTTTGCCATCAATGATAAACTTTATTCAATACTGCATTTTGATTGGCTATTGAGCAACATTACCATGGTAGTTACCATTGATGGTAAAGTTACCATAATAGTAACTCTTTATGCAATGGGCCATGGTCTTTTTTTCATGAATCTAGCTGGCAAATCTTTAACTTGATTTATCATGAAAATCTGGCATACATATAAACATAGGTTTGCATACAACTGTTTGAAAATGTGACCCAGAGAATTGCCTCATAACAAAATGTTGAGTCTGAGGTTGTTACAAGGGAACTGGTAAATTAAATACAATAAATTAGATCAAGGGGAGCAACAGGCTTTCATCCCCCCCCCCCTCTTTTTTTTTTTAAATGACTTGTTTTACATGACTTAACATGACCTGTTAAAATCAGAAAATGTTCATGTCCAATAAAAGTAACTCAACAACACTCAAGAAATATCAAAGACAAAAGAAACTACATCTATCTGATGTAGGTTGTATGTATCTAAATATTTAATACAATCCCCATGTAGAAAAGGGCCATCATTGATGATTCATGAAAACATAGACCAATTATGTATTTATTAAACAAAATAAAAATGTCAAGATGATGCAGAAATCATGGTTGAAACTTTGCCTGCCACAGTAACTGACTTCTGGTCTGATTTTATTTTTATTTTTATTCAAATGTAATGATAAATATTTCTTCTTTAATGCTGGTACTGAAGGATTTGAAGGATAAAATAAATTCTACCTATATTGTGTCTGTGGATAGAGTATAATCTCAACACTAGAAATATCTATCCACTGTTTTTTTTAGCTACATAAGAATGTAACACAGAAATGGTTAAAGTCAGATTGAATTAAAGCTAGTGTGTTCTTAGTTCAACCTGCTTTTATTTGCCCACTGTACAGGATACAGTGCACTCCCATTATAACTTGTACGGATACAGGACTTTGCTTGTTCAAGATAATTCTCCCAATCCTAATTGCCAATGTTTTCAGCATACCAAGTTTTCGTTATAACAAGCTAATTGGGCAAGTCCCAAGCACATCACAGAGTAGGACTGTACCTGTCAATAACACCATCCCCTGTGAATATTTTCACTTCATTGGATAATATGAAAGGACCCTGAACATAAAGGCCTTTGGTTTGTAAAGTCAAGTTTTCTTGTCATCTTCCTGTAATGGTCTTTATTCGTGTACACAGATGTTTGCTGAAATTCATTCATTATTAATTAAATATTATTTACTGCAGATATATGCATGAAGCTAGAGTTCCTGGTAGTGAACACAGTTAACTCCCATAACAGAAAGCTCAGGACCAGGTCAATTATCTTGTTTTAACAAAATCTTGATAAATTGAACACATTGGTTTGTGGGATCGAGAGAGTTGCCATGTCACAAAATCTTGTACAGCGGAAACTTGTTACAAAGAGGTCTAATATAACAAGGTAATTCTGCTGGTCCTAGCTTTTTGTATTATTTTGGGTTTATTTAACCCTGATATAAATAGATTTCTAATACAAGGTCATTTCCATGGTTCAAAGGATCTCATTATATTATGTTTCCACTGTACAGGAGTAGACTGTCAATATAGCTGGAACATACACTGTACATGTATCTATGGTTTTGGTTGTGGTATCTGATATCATCAAGCTTGTCTTCTTGCTCAAATTCCTTGCTACTCAAACTTTCATCACTACTCTCAGATGATGCTTCAATGTCATTTGTGCAAACGTTCAACTCAACTAGTCTCGTTGGTTATCTTTTCATTAAATGGGACCTGTTGTTCAGTCATCAAAAGATACCCTTCGTTCGTGCTTTGTTGCTGAATGGACCTTCTTCACACATAATCGCTCTCTGTTTGCCACTTCCACCCTGAAAGGGAAACCCCAAAAAGCCAATTTAATTTCATAAAATTTCAAAATGTTATTGCATGAATTGAATTATGGAGTTGGTGTGTCTTGGTTATAAGATAATAGTGATAATGGTGCCTCATTCTTTACACATGGCCATCATATACAGTCTGTGTCAAATAAAATGGTACAAGCGAAAAACATTTTTTTACAGTATGAAGATTAATCACAACCTGGCATTGTTTGGTATTTTCATGAAGCACGAACACCAGACTTTCTTCTGCAATTTTTTTTTATTTTTAATGACATTTGGTGCTGTAATTTTTAAGATATGTCTAGTTTTGTACAATCAAGAAAAATTCAGTTTTCGGACGCTGTCCCATGCCTTTGTGTAGGTTTCACATAATGGCCATGAATTCAGCGCTCCAGAACAATAGAAGTGCGTAATTTCTATTTGTTCCTCGTCTTACAAAATTTAGCGTAACTTTTGTTTTACGAAAGCAAATTATACAGAACAAGTGGATTAGTATTATGCGATGCGTAATATATGTCCCCGCCGATAATGTAAAATTCCCATTATATCACGATCAGTGCTATCACATAAGGCAAACAGAATCGAAATCGGGTAAAAAATGGCGAAGAAGTAGCATTTTGTAGCCAATGTACAATATAGGTCAAAGTCAAGGTCAAAGGTCAAAGGGGTCAAAAGTCAAACTTCTGTGAAGAAGTTTTGTAGTCCTCACCTAGTGCTATCACATAAAGCAAACAGAATCGAAATCGGATGAAAAATGGCGAAGGAGTAGCATTTTGTAGCCAATTAACAATATAGGTCAAAGGTCAAAGGTCAAAATTCTGTGAAGAAGTTTTGTAGCTATTACCTAGTGCTATCACATAAAGCAAGCGGAATTGAAATCGGATGAAAATTGGTGAAGGAGTAGCATTTTGTAGCCAATGTACAAGATAAGTAAAATTGAAGGTCAAAGGTCAAAGGGGTCAAAATTCAAAATTCCGTGACGACTTTTTGTAGTCCTCACCTAGTGCTATCACTTAAAGCAAACGGAATCGAAATCGGATGAAAAATGGCGAAGGAGTAGCATTTTGTAGCCATAAACAATAGGTAAAAAATAAAAGTCAAAGGTTAAAAATTCGGTGAAGAAATTTTGTAGCCATCACCTAGTGCTATCACATAAAGCAAACGGAATCGAAATCGGAAAGAAAAATGGTGAAGGAGTAGCATTTTTAGCCAATGTACAATATAAGTATAAATCAAGGTCAAAGGGGTCAAAAGTCAAAATTCTGTGAAGAAGTTTTGTAGCTCTCACCTAGTGCTATCATATAGAGCAAACGGATTCGAAATCGGATGAAAATGGCGAAGGAGTAGCATTTGTAGCCAATTAACAATATAGGTCAAAAATGAAGGTCAAAGGGGTCAAAAGTCAAAATTCCGTGAAGAAGTTTGTAGCCCTCAACCTAGTGCTATCATATAAAGCAAACAGAATCGAAATCGATGAAAAATGGCGAAGGAGTAGCATTTTGTAGCCAAGTAACAATATAGGTCAAAAATCAGGTCAAAGGTCAAAGGTCAAATTCTGTGAAGAATTTGGTAGCCATCACCTATGCTATCATATAAAGCAAACGGAATCGAAATCGGATGAAAAATGGCGAAGGAGTAGCAAATGAAGATTTGATCACATACGGACGCACGGGACGGACGGACACACACACATACATACAACACACATACCACGTACGGAGCCCGTTTCATAGTCCCCTGCTCGAACTCGTTCGGCGAAGACAACAAAGCGCATCAAGCAAGGAAATCTTTTGGCTTTAATTTGGTACCACAATACACACATTATTGGAAAGATTTCACACCTAAATTAATTTTATCCCCGACTGTACCATTTTTCTTGACACAGACTGTAGATTTACTACATGTAGCTCCTGCTCTGGTCCACTACCTGAATTGAGAATGTGATAACGAGGGTCACAATCTTTTCTGATTTAGGCTTAGTAGGCAACATAGAGCTTAGAACATCACACCTGGAGAAGATGGCTTCTTCATGCTTATTATTATCATAATCAAAGCTCCCATTTTTTAACAGAAAATATTGTGTTTAATGTAGCGCTTTTTCTAGTTTGATAACTTGACTCGATCCCAGTCAACAATTTTACAGGCACCAACAATGAATAAAATTCTAACATTTGATCACCTGGGTGAAGGGAAGCATACATGTAAGATATACGTTGAACATTAGTACCATTACAGGGATTGAAACCAAACAACTCAAAAACACCCAAGACACAGCATGGCCCTTACAGTAGGGTTGGGCGAATCTCAACTTTTTTTCAAACAAGTTGTTCTATGGTAAAATTCGATGTAGAAACTGAAACTGAAAATGACAATTATTTTTGCATACGATGACGTCTTACGTCGCTAAAGTGCAAAAAACCAAAATGGTCGCCAAAATGGCGTATTATGGCTCAATTATCACACTTTTTATAGGTATAAACCATTTTATTACCGTTTTATATGGCTTTGTATAATCCTACATGATTAATCCTACCTAAGTTGACTGTTAGTGTAGTTTGGTAGTTGGTTTCAGTCAATATCGAGCAAAAATCACCTCATATCAAAAATCACTAAATAACAACTATACACATACTAGGTACAAGGTCATGATAAAATTGTCAGATTTGAGCCAAGTTTAGACCATCAAAATTTATAAAGAAACAAAATAAAACGGTTTATACCTATTAAAGTGTGTGATGAATTGGGCAAAATACACTACTTTGGTTTTTTGCACTTTAGCGACGTCAGACATCGTACACAAAAATAATTGTCATTTTGGATTCTACATCAAATTTGACTATAGAAGTAACTTGTTTGAAATAATTTTCTCAGAAAAAAGTAATTATTTGTCCCAACCTACTTACAGACAGATGTTGTCTATCTGTCTGTAACAATACCTCCTAATGAGAAAGATTCTATCAGGTTACCAGTGTGAAAAGGGTACATGAAGATAAGTTAACATATTTTTAAATTGAATCTAACCTGAGTCTCCTGATTGCCATGTCCTTCTCATTAATCTCTTTAGGTTTGTGCTCTGCCTGTGCTACCATATCCCTGATCTTCTGTAGACAGTCACTAAAGTTTCTCATCTGTGATCTTGTTCGCTCTGACACAATCACAAATCTCTCGCTCTCCTGTTGATTTTATTCTTTTGCTATTCAGGAAAAAAATAAATAAATGTCAGATTTGAAAGTTTAATTCAACATGATAAAAATTCTACAGTACACTCCCATCAGTGATAAGGTGCTTAAGCAGGCGCAGATCCTACCCCCCCCCCCCAATAAAAAACAAAAAAGGAGGGGGGAAAAAGTTTGGGTTTTTTTTTTGTCTGACCCAAGTGACTGAATTGAACCCTACTTATATGGCCGATATATGATGGCCTTCTTTATGGCCCCAAAAATTGATGCCTACCCTTTGCTATACAGATGAGCCTGTTTGAAATCAGGGGGGCATTTCATCAAAGGACTTGTCGGACATTTTATCCGACAAATTTGCTCTCAGCCAATCAGATGCAAGCATTTCAGTAGCTTATAACAGTTTGTCGGATAAAACGTCTGACAAGTCCCTTGATGAAATGCCCCCCTGGACTCTTAATAACTACCTCAAATTCTTGTTGTATAACTATGCTCATTGTAACAGGAGTAGTGGACATGTGAATATTTTCCAAGGCTTGTCATTTTACCCTTGGAGCAACATGGACTTATTAAAAGAGCTTTAAAGAATTAGAAATTATTAACAAAAATAATTCTGTGTGTATATTTAAAAGAAAACCTGAGCAGAGATAAGAAACAGTCAGAGAAAATATAGTTACAAGTGTTGTATGCACCAAAACTTTTGGTTTCTAATGTTACAAGATTTAGGCATGCATTTAAAAAGACAAGTGATAAGACAGTAAATTTAGAAGTGTTTTATTGGTAATTAAAAAAAAATCATTCATGTCCTAAACTCATATGCAATCCTGCTTGTATAGCCTACAAAAAATATTATTACTTAAATTATCGGTGCATACTGTTAGATAACATCACATTTCAATTTTGATTTACCTGATCTTGTAATTTTTCTCTGATATTCTGAGGAAGCCAATCTGCTGAAGCAACATGAAATCTGACATCTACCTTGGTTTCCACTTTGAAAAATCAGAAAAATATGTGCATTAACATCGCAATCATGATAATGATAAAAGGAGCAATATATTTCTGGCAGCTATTGCTTGGGGGCTTCCAATGGGCTATGCATTGAGCTAGGTGCGCGTATGTACATTTTCCTTTATTACGTATACTAGCAGCCCCCCCCGGCCCCGCCCGTGTTCAATAGCTAATTTGCATACAAAAGAGCAACCAAACCAAATTGGCCTGAAATATATTTTTTTATTATTGACAGCTTCTACAGCATACACATGTATTCGTGTGTTGTTACATTCACATGATTGTTTTTTTGCAGTGGCCATACATATAATGTTAATAAGGATATTTTTGTTTGGTGTTAACTCTGCATTTGCTCATCGAGATTAAAATTCACTGAAAGAAAAGGTAAATAGCCAAGTGGTGCAAGCCAGTTTGGTCTCATCCCACATAGTCTAATTCCATTTCATCTACAACCAGTTCGTCTAATTTTCATTTGGTCTTATTGTCACTTTTGTCTATTTACAGGTACCCTTTTGTCTAATTGCCATTTCATGTCCATTGTGTCTAATTTCCACTTGGTCTAACACCGCTTTGTCAATTTCTTAAACAAACTGGTGATAGACCAAATACTGTAATTGTGGAAATATTTGTGTTGCATTAATTTTCACAGATTTCGAGCGAAAATCGGCAGGCGTGAATTAAAAAACCCACAAATATATGATCATACTCTTTTATGCATGCATTGGGAGGGTTCAATTGCATGCTTACGAACATGCAGCGCGAATTTAAGAACCTGTGAACATTCTTTGAGGCCACTCAAGGCGAAAAATTAATCACACGAAAATAACAGCGAATACAGTATTTATTTTAGAATTAGACGAATAAGCAATTACAATCAAAAGGTTATTACATTAATTGGCAATTTGAACAAGTGGTCGGTAGACCAAGTGGATATACAATGTAAACCAAATAAAACACTCACAAAAACATCTTACAGAACCCTACAGGAAGAGACCCATAAATTTGGAAATACATGAACAAAGAGCATTTCTAAGCAAAAAAAAAATGTCTTAATGTTGCAATCTAACCCCATTGTGAACATATTTTTAATGTTTTCATAACCCTAGATTAAGAACATATTGTATGACGCCAACATCTGATTTAAAACATTTGAATCTGTTTTCACATTATGGTTGATAACATGAATACAAACATATTTCTTGGGGTAACAAATATATGGAGCACCATCACAGCTACGAGTGTCACAAGGGAAAACAGAATTATACCTGTATACATACCTTTATTCACATTTTGACCACCTGCTCCACCACTCCTACTGTACTTAATAAGCAATTTATCTAGATTTGTAAGAAAGAAATGAAAGAGAAAATATAAAAAACACACAATAAAAAACTGGGATGTATTATAGCGTACAGTCTATTTTGTTGTAATCTGTTCATGTAAAATTCACTGCTTCAAGGACTAACTCTGTTGAAAAAAAAATGTCTAGTCTACATGTAGTCTATGTACATTTACCATGACTAGTTGTGTATGAGGCGCCGTTTGTAACATCATTATATAGGCAAATTATTTGTTATATAATCATTATATAATAAATAATAACAATTATTTATAAATAATTACAATTCTATTTTCATTATTTATAAATAATGGAATTACACATTTCATTGTTTATAAATAAAGAAAACGGTATAAAAATTATTTATATATAATTGTTCTTATTTATTATTAATGACAACTCAAATCTTATTATTTACATATAATGAATTACGTACTCCCATTATTTATAAATAATCGCAATTCACGTTTTATTATTTATAAATAATAGGATTTGAGTTTTCATTATTTAATACATAAGAACAATTATATATAAATAATTTTTATACCGTTTTCATTATTTATAAATAATGAAAAATGCACCCTATTATTTATAAATAATGGAATTACGTACTTCCTTATTTATAAATAATTAATTCCACTTTCCATTATTAATAAATAATGTTCGGAGTTTTTCATTATTTAATAAATAATTTTTCTAGCGTTTCCATTATTTATAAATAATGAAGTTATATGCAAATTTCGGACCGCCGAACATGAATATTCATAAGTTGTGTCCGCTATGCTATTCTTTGTTTCAGACACATGTTTTCTTCATCGCACAACTTGCCTTAAATCCCACAAACCCGAACGGTAAAACACCTATTAGTCTTCTAGCCAATACGTCAACCTCCATTCAGTCTAAACCCTAATCGTCCACTAACCATTTGGTCTACACCCAATTGGTCTACTAACCATTGGTCTACATCCAATTGGTCCACTAACCGTTTGGTCTACATCCAATTGGTCCACTCCAATTGGTCCACTAACCATTTGGTCTACAACCAATTGGTCCACTAGAAATTTGGTCTACAACCAATTGGTCCACTAACCATGTGGTCTATCAATAAAATTCTTCAATAGGGAGGGGCGGACAAAATATTTTATCCAAGTTTCCCTCGATCCCTACGTGATGTTGGCGTCCCCAAAGGTACACCCAATTTTTTTTTCCAAAAAAAGGCAAAAAGGTACACCCAAAGTTGTTCAATCACGATGGCCGAGGGATAAACGGAAGGGGGGGGTCAATCACGGTATAAAAATGTCTTTTCTTCCTTTTACTTTTTTTACTTTTTGCTCACTTTGGCGCCCCTAAGTTAAAGGTCAATTTTGTGCCCCTAAGTCAAAGGTCAATTTTTGCGACCCCCCCCCCTTTAAGGTCATTTTGGCACCCCTTTCGGCGCCTACCTGGGAGCCTGGGCCCGAGCCCCCCCCCCCCCCCCCAGAATACGAGCAATTTTTTTTTTTTTACAGCTTTTACCTCTCATAAGATAATTTTGCATGTTTAAAAATGTCAGAGTACTACAATTTTGAACAAAAAATCGCATTGCAGTCATGAGACGGCTTAATGTTATTTTTGTTTTTTTTATCGATTAACCTGAAAACAGTGCATTTTAAAGCGCTTTTTGTGCTATGCTTCTGGAGAGGATACTAATCTCATTAAAGAAAATAAGCGCGAAGCTCGAGCAAATTCTTTATGATTTAAGACCAATTAATTGACCAATAGTTGGTACACTGTAGAACCACTTAATAGAAGACCAATTGCTAAGAGACCAACTTGCTACCAATTAGTTGTGGACCAAACGCGTATAGACCAATTGGTTGTGGACCAAACGCGTATAGACCAATTGGTTGTGGACCAAATGCCTAGTAGACTTAATGGTCAATGGACCAAATAGTTAGTAGATTAAAAGATTACTGGACCAAATGATTGTAGACCAAATGGAAGTAGACCAACTAGTATTATCAGTACCCAAATACCATTCTATTCTTTGTGTGTGAATTGATCTTATTGAATTTTTAGTAGTCAACTCATGCAGAAGCGTTAATTCGAAATATTTCACTATTTTTTTCTTCAAATTTTATTTCACGTATCATATGATTTGTGTGGGGATAAGACTAGCTAATGATCTAGGTTTGATGATCTTTATGAATTAAAAAACGTATCATGTGCGCATGTGTAGCTCAATAATAAGCTCCAATCTATATGAATATTCATGAGTAAAGATGGCCACTACTTGAACATCGCGATAAGACATAATAGAGGAAGAATTTCATGAATTTTTGGGCTTATTATACAAGTTATGGTAGACTCAGAAAAGTTTTTGAAATGAGTGATTATTGTGTTTTTGAAATGCAATAGATCTAGATTAATGAAAACATGAATTAAGACTTAAAAATGAATATTGAGACACTGTCTTTCATGATCAGTGTCTAAATGTCTTGTCTGCATGGTTGTCTCGCGCTTGCGCGCCCAGCTAGCTCGCTAGGGTCCCTACACTGGGCCAGTGTGCCGACGGAAACTCGTCCAGCGGCCGTGCCAGCGCTACGTACTGACGCTAGGGGCCAGCAGCCAACTTCCACAGACACAGACAGCCACATGAATATGGTCCACGTGAGAAGGTATAGGTCTAACCTACAATAATTTATGGCTGTAAACCAACATCAAACTTGACTGTCTTTCCCCGTCGCCCTCTTGGTTGCTGAGGAAACTTCTCAACAATAATCAGGGAATTGCTGGTCGAGGTGGGATTTTAAGCAAGTATGCATGAGCGATGAAAAAAAAAAAAAACCCAAACAAACAAACAAAAAACATCTGAAACAAAGAATAGCATAGCGGACTCAACTAATGAATATTCATGTTCGGCGGTCCGAAATTTGCGTATAACTTCATTATTTATAAATAATGGAAACAGGTCGAAAAATTATTTATTAAATAATGAAAAACTCCAAACATTATTTATAAATAATGGAAGGTGGAATTAATTATTTATAAATAAGGAAGTACGTAATTCCATTATTTATAAATAATAGGTGCATTTTTCATTATTGATAAATAATGAAAAACGGTATAAAAATTATTTATATATAATTGTTCTTATATATTAAATAATGAAAACTCAAATCCTATTATTTATAAATAATAAAACGTGAATTGCGATTATTTATAAATAATGAAGTACGTAATTCATTATATATAAATAATAAAATTTGACTTGTCATTATTTAGTAAATAATAACAATTAGATATAAATAATTTTTATACCGTTTTCATTATTTATAAACAATGAAGTATGTAATTCCATTATTTATAAATAAGGAAAATCGAATTGTAATTATTTATAAATAATTGTTGTTATTTAATATATAATGATTATATAACAAATAATTTGCCTATATAATGATGTTACAAACGGCGCCTCATAGTTGTGACCATTAATTATCATGCCATTTATCCTATGGTATATTTCTTCATTATATTCTATATTCCCCTCGACTCATATGGTATAAACAAATAATTGGGTGCAAGTTTTCCTACCTGTATTCTTCAAGGACATCACCCCCGACAATTAAAAGTAAAAAAAAAAACAACAACAAAAAACATGTTGATATGTTGACAAAGCATGTGTAACAAGATATTAAAAAATGAGGATAAGTAACTAACAGCAATCTTATGAATAAAGATTTAATTGAATTGAATTAAGGGTTGATTGTCTGGGATATAGTTGTCCAGATATATGCTTACATTCACTTACCTACTGGAATTTTTCCACTGAACTTTGACTCCACCTTGTGATTGCTCTTAATGATGTATTCGCATAAGGTTTAAATGTTGGCCTTATTGAAGTTATTCCACCCGCCCGCAGTAGTCGTCACTAATGTGTGTTGTTCTGGATTCTACTCCCTATAATGCTAGGGGAAGCTGCATCAAAATTACCCCCCTATTGCAGGTTTTAGAAGGAGGAGCCAGCAAAATTACCCCCTTTTCACAGGCTTTTGGACCATATTCTGTCCTCAAATACGTGAACATCACCCACTAATTTAAACAATTCCACTATCAATAAAACACTCAATATGACTTTTTGACCCAAAGATTGCCTTTGATTTAACCTTTGCAGGTATCATATATAAAATTGAAGATTGATATTAGTTGGGTGTTTTGTTCTATCAAATTCGCGCATTTACGTGGGTGCGCAGACTTAGGCACTCTTACCATACTTCCCAGTGCAACAAGGGCCAAGGTCAATTATGAACTGACCATCACGTATGTTCCTAATGTATGCAACCAATTGCCGCTTCGTGGAAGGGGCCATATTAGCTTATATTAGCATCGACGCAGAGGGCAGCTAATATTGTTACGTGAGGGCGGCAGTTATTTTTCTCGCTTTTGTCTTCTCCAAGGCTGAAATTATTTTTTCAAAATCTTCAATAAGATATCTAATGAGATTTAAAATGTTTTAGTAACGCATTTGGTCGCGTTTCCCCTGAATCTAACTTTGAATTAACAATTTAGACATCAAACCCGATTGGCATTTAAAAACTAATTTGCTAATTAAGGCACTTGAGGAAGATTACATATTAATTATAAACCCATTTTATCTTCTTTCCGAATTTTCAGTGTTTATTTTGTTTTTTTATCTTGTTTTGTAGCACATCTACCTGATATTGTGAATTTTGGTAACATGAATATGATTTTCTTTTATTTAAAAAATTTTTAATTTGGGCTGACGCTTTTTATCATACAAAAACATAAATATATGGGACTATGTATCCTCAAACTCTAGTATGGTCGGGTGAGGGCGCTGATTATTTTATTACACATGCGTGTATTCTGGGGTGACTCTGGGTATCGGGGGGGGGGGCTTTATGGGCCGGACAACCGGGTAGGCGCGCAATTGAGCTGAAGGTAGGGCGCCATATCAAGCTTAAACATAGGGGCGCCCAAATTGACCTTAACTTAGGGGCGTCAAGTCGACCTTAAGTTTAGGGGCTCCAAATCGACATTAACTACAGGGCGCCAAATTGAGCTTAAAGGTAGGGTTTATATTAAGCTTAACATAGGGCGCGTCAAATTGCCCTTAACTTAGGGGCGTCAAGTCGACCTTAAATTTAGGGGCGCCAAATCGACATTAAACTACAGGGGCGCCAAATTGTTTAACGTAGGGGCGCCAGTTGAGCTTAAACATAGGGGGCCAACTGACTTAAACTTAGGGACGTAAAATCGAGCTTAATTTAGGGGGTGCCATATCGACATTAAACTCGGGGGCGCCAAATTGGCTTAAACGTAGGGGCGCCATATTAAGCTTAAATCGGGCGTAATGACTTTAATTACGGCGTCAAGTCGAACCTTAAATTTAGGGGCGTATCGCAACTATGGCGCAATTGAGCTGTAGGGGCGAATTTGCCTTAAACTAGGGGCGTCAATGACCTTAAATGTTGGGGGGCCAATGACATTAAACTACAGGGGCGCCAATTGGCTTAAATGTAGGGGCGCCAGATTGAGCATTAAACATCGGGGCCAAAATGACCTTAACGTCGAGGACTAATCGACTTAAATTTAGGGGGCGCCAAATCGACTTAAACTACGGGGGCGCCAAATTGAGCTTAAAGGTTAGGGGCTCCAATTTAAGCATTAAACATAGGGCGTCAAATTGACTTAAAACTTAGGGCGTATAGTCGACCTAAAATTTAGGGGGCGCCAAATCGACATTAAACTACAGGGGTGCCAATCGAGCTTAAACGTAGGGGCGCCAGATTGAGCTTAAACATGGGGGCGCACAACTGACCTTAAACATTGGGGCGTCAAATTTAGCTCAATGAGGGGCAGCCAAAATGATCTGAACTTAGGGAGCGCCTTAAACTTATGGACTTCAGATTGGCTCAAATGTAGGGGCGCCAAATTTAACTTAACTTAGGGGTTCTAACTTTATCCTAACTAGCGAGGGGTGCCGATTTACCAGAATAAGGAGGCGAAAAAAAATTAATAAACAGAAGGGGTCTTTAAAAGAGGAGTGTGAATAAAATGTGTCTTTGAATGTATGCTTCTAGCTTTGTGGCTTGCATTGATTCCTGTTCATTTTAGTAATGGAAAAAAATCTAATGCGTGCGCGCAAGCGCGAGCCGAAAATTTAGCTAAAAATTGGAGTTATTGTGCATTATACTTCGTTTTAGTATCAGCGGCGCGAAGCGCGAGCCGAAAATTTTAAGCTTGATGAATATGTATTGTGCATTAAAGTCTATATACTTATTGCAGCGGGAAACAAAATAAAAACAAAAACAAAAATATGTAGTAGGGCAGAATGGATTTGAAAGTGGGGTCTCGATAAAAAGTGCACTTTTTCTGAAAAGGGGACCTTTAGATCGAGGTAATAGATCTAAAAGGTTATTCAGAGAGCGAGGAAATACGAAGAAGTTGCTTGATGTATACTTTAGATTCAATTGCTGCCTTGATTCAATTTATATTTGTAATTGAAAAAAGTAATGCGAGCGCAAAGCGCAAGCCCGAACTTTTTGAGGTAAGGTTTGAGATATTTGTGCATTGTGCATTGTAGTTTTTTCATTTTTTTTACTGCGCAGAGCATCTTTCATGATGGATACCGGCATTATAAATGTTCCATTATTATTATTTTTTATCATTACTATCAGCGAGCGCGAAGCGCGAGCCGAAATTTTTAAGCTGAAATTGAATATTTTTTTATGCATTAAGGGTCCTTCTAGTATCTGTGAGCGCGAAAAAAACCCAACAAAACAAACAAAACACACAGTAGAGGCGGCGTCACGAATTTGAAGTGGGGTCTCGATGGAAAAAAGGGCACTTTTCTATAAAAGGGGCACTTTCAGAGGCATATGAGACCCAAAGAGAACGGTATTCGAAGGGGGGGGGGTGTACGTAGTCCAGTACTGTTTCGAAATTTACTATTCCCCACGCAATGCGCGATCCCCTCTGATCGCGCGACCCGAATTTTCCCCCACTCGGGGGCGGATCGAGAGGATCGCGGCTTGCGTGGGGAGATAGTAAATTTCGAAGGGACAGTATCTTGGACGGGTGTACGAAGAAAATTTGTCTTTGATGTATGGTTTTAAGAATCATAATGGTAGCCTTGATTCCTGTTTATTTTAGTAATGGAAGTTCATGCGAGCGGAAGCGCGAGCCAAATGTTTAAGCTTAATTGGAGATTATAAATCTTTAGTATCAGCGAGAGCGGAAGTGCGAGCAGGAATAATTTAGTTTCCATTTAGAAGACACATTTTACATACTTTGTTTTAAAAAAAACAGCGATAGAAAACGAATCCACAATCTTGATACGAAAATTTTGTGGGCTGCAGGCCCCAATTAAAACCCTCACACAACTATGTTGTTGTCAACACACCCTTTCCTAAGGTTTGTCCCCGCGAGGAGAGGGGTAATTGGTTTTGGAGACGTGTATCACATCAAACATTGGATCCAACTTGTGATACTTAGGTACTTTTTGTTATTAGTGCGAGGTCTCCTAGAGACCGAGCGGAAAAATTTGGGTTTTGGGGGTAAAAAGAGGCATTTTGAGTATGAGAGCGCTATTTTAAGCAATAACACTTATCTGTGTAATTTTTTTTCATTCTTTTTTGAAAACTGGGGGATGTTTGTACAGGCATCCCCTCCCAAAATCTGGGGATGTATCCCCAGGATTTTACGCCTTGGTGGATGAACAACTTGGAGAAACAGTTGTATTTTGTTGATGTATTTTTGTAATAGAGATCTAAACTAAAGGCTATATATTCTGAAGCTTATTAATTCGAAATAATTAAAGTGCAATGGCATTGAAAAGGTTTCCATTTTGTTTTGTCTGCGTTTGTTTGTGTGTTTTTTTTATTTTATTTTTTTATATGATATAATAGCAATTTGTCATTTGTCATTTATACTATCATAGATCGTTATAATATAAATAAGGCCAGTAGAGTTAGACTGTCTCACTGGTGTCGAAACTGTCATTGTAAATAATGACATATTATGTATAGTTACGTGGTTATTAATTTAGTAGCTCCATGGTACTACCGCGCAGGCTTCCATGATTAAATTACTAAATACATCCACAAAATATACATGTACCTGTTCCTCCAAGTAACTTTTGTTCATACACTGACTATATTTAACATAACTTACTTTATTATAGCCTGACCCTCTCGATACATTGCATATACAGTATACCGCATAACTTAGTAGCTCCATGGTATACGGAAAGCACTGTTTCAATTTGTTGAAAATTACCTGTTTTTTGGAGCTTCTAGCATCAATGTTTTTCATATTCATCTCCCGAAAGTGATGGAAAATATAAAAAATATATCGCAGTTTTTAAATATAAAGGTCGGTAAAGCTGTAAAAATT
>CALNVZ010003430.1:42464834-42475200 GCA_940671915.1 Paracentrotus lividus | reverse complement strand
CAGAACTTGCAAATTGCATTGAGTGATGAGGACAATAAGCTCAGTTTACATGTTGGAAAACAGAAAGCATTTTATTTTGTTCAAAGAGACATATCATTCTTACTCTATGTAAATGTAAAGTAACGTTACCAATGTGCGGCATTATATCGTAATTAAAACAAGGCGCGTCATTATCTAAGAGGCCAGACGCAAACGAAGCGACTGTTGGAAATACGAACTGACAAGCGTAGAAATCTATACAGCTGGCTGAAAATAAATTAGCTCAACAAAAACTCGCTTAAGAAACTTCCCTGCAGCTGGAATGGTATTATCCGTTCTGTTCAGCAATCTACGTAACATGGAGATGAAAGGAAATTAATGAACTATTATCAATTTGTTAGTTATAGAATTCCTCCAGACTATGATGGAAGGAAATACACATTGGCAAGCTTATAACATTCATATGATGAAGTTGTAAATCAGAATCTTTTATTTCACAAGATTGATGTTCCAAACAGAGTGTGATATAAGTAGTGATCCCTGTCACCTCTGCGAAGACGCCGGTCCACATGCGATATGCATGTGATATGCGAAATATCGACCCATCGAGTAAAGATCATTTGATAATGTTCAAGTGACAGACTTTTTTCTTAACCAAATCGAAATGAATTTACATCTCTGGAAAGGTGAGAATTCAAGCTTTTAAAAACGCTTGATCATTAAGCTGTTATAATAATTATGCGTTAATCCCAGGAAGATAATTTGTGGCGTATGAGCTATTTGAGAAGCAAAATTGGCCATATGTACAGGAATTGATCTGATAGGATTCGAAATTGACACAAAGTGAAGGACTTTTTCCCCCTTTGCTAGTAAGTATTCCTAATTTTTGAAAAAAAAAGACTCTTAGCGTAATTATTCAAGTTTGATCATTTGCTTTGAAAAGGTAGTGCTCGCCATAATCAAGAAAACAAGTGAAAAAACTGTGCAAAATACAAAAATGTCTATGGCAGCGTTTGATTGCGTAGAGTGATAGCGCCTCTTCCTCTTAAGTTTACAACTAAGAATTGATATGAGTTGAAAACATGCACATGATTTCAAGGTAACCTATAATAAATCAAGGTATTGTAAGAAAAGAATTCAGTAAAATACTTAGGAATAGATTTAACAAGTGATTTAACATGGACAGATTGGTAGACCAATTGCTAAAAAGTCTAATTCTCGTTAAAATTTTTATATAGATACCAAGCTTGTAATGAATACAAAAAAGACGAATACTAGTTTTGCTTTAATACAATACCTTTTGACTATGCTATGCAGCTGGTTCAGTAGTCTGGGCAAGACTGATAAGAAAAAAATTAGGATAATCAGAATAAGGTTGTAAGATTCATTAACGTTAAGGCCAAGAACACATGTCGGTAGAATGAACTTGAAAAGAAAGCAGGTTACTCTATGTAGACAAAGGTCTAAACAATTAGTGTTGCACCATGTGCATAAAATATTCTACTCAGATACTTTAGATGCATTATAATAACTAATAAATTTCACATCGTGTCTCCAAATATCCATGAACACGAACTAGAAAAGTCATTTTAATTTCGTTTACCTAACGTGAAGGAATAATAGGAAACACTTTTTAATTTTTTATGGTATCCAATGCTGGAATTCTCTTCCAAAATCATGTTAAGCTATAAGGAAGTTTATTAATTTCAAGAGTGTATTAAAGCAACACCCAAAACAGGAAACTGGCACACATGCAGATAACAGCTTTAGTCACAATCAATCAATCATTGTTTTTATAGAGTACAATTATGTTAAACTATAATTTGCTAGAATGTATTAATATTTAGCAAATTTTGTTGGTGGATTCGTTCCTCTTTTTGTATTATTATCTGTTGTTATATGAAGAGGTCATTTCCAAAAGGTACTACATCCACTTTTGTTACTTCCGAGTAAAATGCATTTGTTTTCCATATTTTGTACAGGCGTCTATGGAAAGTGAAATTTGAAAGTGAATTTTTTTAGTGTTGCTTTCATTTTTTTTTTTCTTCAAAGGTTTGTTCAAAGAAAGGTACCTACCTGAATAATGGTGTCATATCAATAACTCATTTTTCATCCAAAGTGGATGTAGTACGTTTTGGAACTGAGCTCTTCATATGTATGTAATAATTTAGTTATTATACTTTGTTCTCATTATGTCATATATATCCTACGTTTCACTAGAAAGGACCCCATTGTAAATAAGCCTTTCCGGCTTTCATGGGCTATCCTTGTCGGTGTTTCTTTCTTTTCTATCATAAATGTTCACTCGACGAATAAAATCAAATCAAATCAAATCAAATCAGGGAACGTCCAAGATATACATAGGATCCAAGAAAGTGAAAGCGGTTACAAACACATTCAAGAAATTAATAGCGGAGCAACATAATGTCGCTTGAGCCAGAAATAAATATTCCATCTTTATGACGAACAGTGTATTTATATGAATTAATTATGCTAATTTATGCATTACATGAAGTCATGATTTTTGTTCTAATTGACAAACTAAAGCTTCTGGAATGCTAATTCTTTGTTTGCATAATCCTTACAGGATTCCTAACAATTGTATTTGGAGAAAAAAAATGGTATCGAAATAAATTCCTTATGTATTTCATTGTTTTATGAATTCTTGTGTATTTCTTTGTTTTTCGACCTCTTGTTTTTCTTTGTTTTTTCGCAAAAATTATTACAGAACCATTTTGGAGCATAATAGCCTAATGCTAAAATAAATTAATTTCAGCCAATGAAAGTGAAAATAATCAGACCTTTATGACCGCCCCCACCCAGCGGGTCACGTGTGTGACCAATTTGCTTGCTAATTAATAATCAAATTAAAACTTGTCATGGATTCATATTAGGTGAGATGCAATGTACATTAAATCTAGCTTTGGAGAAAAAATAATAATAAAACCAGAGCCACGTTTAAGGCGGGGCATAAACTTTTTTTGTGTTTTCTGGTCACGCCTGTGACATTCGAGGGCAATTAATTTTTTCAGGGTTGATTATCTTAATACAATCAATTTAACAACATTATTTTTTGGGTTATATTAAAAGGAATAAAGGTAAATAATGACAGTAATCCAAGTAAGGAAGTCAACATATCCATTCCAGCCAGGGTTGAAAAAAATGATATTTTATGTACCGTTTTTCCATCTAGGCCTAATTATCATTTATGTATAATGTATGCAAATGAGCATGAACAATTGCAAAAATCATGAAAAAAAAAAAACATTAGTTCATGAAACTTCAGACATTGCTCTATTTGAATATGCAGCTTAAAATAAAAAAGCAAAAACTTTATTTTGTCCCAAAAATTATTATTTTCAATAATAATTTTTGGTCTTATGCAATGTTACGATCTTACGTGTATCATTAATTTTTATCTAACCACTTAAATTTCTCAGTGTAAAAGTAAAACCCCAATGAATTTTGAATCTCTTTAAATTTCCCGAAATTGTATATCTAGACCCGATTATGTACTTTCCTTGAAGTTCAAAACAAGTTTGCATGGTTACCCCTATCGGTAGACGAATATATGGAATCTTTACTGAATATTATTGACTTTTGTCTTATTCATTATTATATACAAATGCATAGATATGACCTTTCATTGTCGAACTTATTGGTTATGTTCGTTATTCTTAATATATAAACGGATATGTTTCTTTTATATCAATCTCCATCGTATATATTACATCTATATATTTTAAATCAGGCTTAATGATAAACAATATCGACCTCAAAAGCTTTTTATTTCACCTACCCAAATTTTACAACTATTTTCTCAGATCTTACAATGTAAGATAATTTGATTTCAGGAACGAACACTTTCAGGTTTGACCTTTGATAATAACAGTATTTTGTTCCTTACATAATTTATTGCTTTAAGTATATTTTCATATTTGAATGCACTGGCGTAAATCCCGGGGGGGATGGGGGGATACATCCCCCCCCCTAGATTTTTGAGGAGGGGGGATGGCCTGTACAACATCCCCCCCCCCCCAGTTTTCAGAAAGAAATGAAAAAAAAAACTAGATAATTGTGTTATTGGTTAAAATAGCGCTTTCAATACTAAAAAAATTGCATCTTTTTTACTCCAAAACCCCAAAAATTTTCCTGCTCGGTCGCTATGCGACCTCGCACTAAGTAACAAACATTAACCTAGTATAAAAAGGTTGATCCAATGCCTCATCTGGGGTAAACCCTTAGGAAAGGGTGTTGTTGAATTATGCAATTCATTAATGCGTTGTGTGCGGGCTAGTGTTGGAGGGGTTGGGCCGCCGCTCACAAATTTTCATAGCAAAGATTGTGGATTTGTTTTTCTATAGCTGTTAGTGTATTTAACTTCTAAATTTTTATTCATCTCTCTAAATGGATACAAAATTTTAGGCTCGCACTTTGCTCTCGCTGATACTAAATAGGATCTATACTGCCCAAATAATACTCCATTTTAGCTTAAAAATTTTGGGCTCGCGCTTCGCGCTCGCATTACTTTTTCCTTACTAAAATGAACAGAAATCAAGGCAGCCTTAAAGTATAATTCAAGACAAAATTTTCTTCGTACCTCCTCCCTCTCCTAATAATTCTCTTCAGGTCTATGCTTGATCTAAAGTGTCCCCCTTCAGAAAATGTGTCATTTCCATCAGACCCATTCAAATCCTTTCGCGGCACTACTATATGTTTTTTTTTGTATTTTTTCGCGCTCGCGATTACTAACAGACCTTTAATGCACAACATTATTTTACCTTAAAATTTTCGGCTCGCGCTTCCGCTCGCATTAGTTTCCCTTAAAATGAACAATAATCAAGGTAGCCATTACTTCACAGACAAATTTTCGTTGTATCCCCTCCGTTTCCGAATATTTCCCTATAGATCCATGCCTCTGATCTAAAGTGTAGCCATTTTCAGAACGGTGCACTTTTTTTTATCAAGACCGGTAACTTTCAAATCCGTTCCGCCACCATTGCTATCATTATAGGCCTACATATATATTTTTTTCCGCGCTCGCGGATACTATATGTGACCTTTAATGCACAAACATATCTTATTAAGCTTAAATTTTTGGCTCGCGCTTCGCGCTCGGATGATACTAAATAGGACTATAATGCACAATTATCTTCACTTTTAGCTAAAAAACACTAATCAGGCAGCCATAAGCTAAAAAGCATACATTTAAAGACAAATTCTATTCGTACCCCCTCCTCTCAAATCCATTTCGCCGTATATGGGTATTAAAAACGTTGTGTCACGAGTGCTTGTGTAGGCCTATGTCAAACAAGATAGCGACAAGTTGGCAAATTATTTCGATCATCCCCCCACTCCTCGACACGGATTTACGCCCTTGTTTGAATGTTTGTATCTTTTATTTTTGTAAACTGAATGTATTTCAGCCTTCAGCCTGCCATATTCAGCTTTTTAATAAACCATTCAATAAATAAATCAATCAATCAATACAAAAAGGTTCACTTTTCAAAGAATGGCCCTACTTCTTCGGTTAGACTCCTCTGTAGATTTTATTCCTTCTATGTTATCTAACTAATATTTATTTAGTCTGTACATTCAAACCTATCGAATTATTTTCACCAATATTCTCATAAGACTATCATACCTTCCTTATCTGTTTTGATACCAGTTTAAGAATATTTATGTTATTATTGTGTATGCATACTTTGTACAAATCATTTGCAATTTAGCAATTATGTGGCTACAATTTTGATTTGTGAATAAAATAAACGAGTAGGGTACATGCAGGTAATATGGGCCACCTGAAGCAAATCATGTCGTGACCGTCGACCGGTGACCGGTGTGAGCGCCATAATGTTGTTCATATGAAATGAATACGAAAATCTATCATCACGAGAGCATAATGCCGAAATTTCTCTGAGAAAATGGCTGAAAACCAACAAGTTAGGTAAAACTTACGGCAATTTTTTACCCTGATGTAAAATTTGATATTTCACAGAATGTGATGGTGAAAGAGTGTTTGAGGGGGTAACCTCAATTGTTTGTATATTTAGTAAGCTTACAGTTTTATTTTGATCATACTAGCGTGTACAGGTCAATTTGTTGTAGTGAAGGGGTGCTATGTGGCATTGAATGCTTGCCTGACATAGCAACATCAGTGCAGGTAATATGGGCTGTCCAAAATGGTGAAAATGATTCTGGTACTTAGTATTGGGATAAGGCATTAATCTTTTTGCTACGATTTTTTGGGGTATATTCACAGTATATAATCAATATAAATAACTTATTGTATGCCTATATTGATTTGTATAATGAAAATAATATTTAAATAATATTAAAAAATAACATATCAATTCTAGTTGTAAACTTAAGAGGAAGAGGGAGCTATCACTCTACGCAAAGCGAATGCGGCCATAGACATTTTGTATTTTGCACAGTTTTTTTCACTTTGTTTTCTTGATTATGGCGAGCAACTACCTTTTCAAAGAAATGATCAACTTGAATAAATACGCTAAGAGTCTGATTTTTTTCAAAAATAGGAATAACTTATTGCAAAGGGAAAAAAAAGTCCTGTCACTTGTGTCAATTCGAAATCCTAGTCAGATCAAATTCCTGTACAATATGGCCAATTTTGCTCTCAAAATAGCTCATACGCCGCATAATCATCTTCCTGGATAACGCATAATTATATTACAGCTTAATGATCAAGCAGTTTTTAAAAGCTTGAATTCTCAGCTTTCCAAAGATGGTACATTCATTTCGATTGGTTAAGAAAAAGTCCTGTCACTTTGAACATTATCAGTCTATTATCACAATAGAATCTTTACTCGATGGGTCGATATTTCCGCATATCACATGCATATCGCATGTGGACGGCGTCTTCGCAAGAGGTGACAAGATCACAATTTATATCAATGATCGTTTGGAACATCAATCTATGTGAAATAAAGATTCTGATTACAACTTCAGCACAATCGTGTTATGGGCTTGCCAGAATGTCCTTTTCCCCAATCTGGTCTGAAGGATCTACCTACGAAAACTATGATAAAAGTTCAATTATTTCTTTCATGTCCATGAGTAATTGGCTCAAACAGATCGACGGACAAATACCATTCAGCCACAGGGAAGTTTTCTTAGGCGAGTTTTTGTACGCTAAGTAATTGCATGCAGTTGTCAACTCTTCGCTTCCCGTCGTCAGCGCGGGTTTATAGTTGACATTTATGTGGAGCCGCGCTCAGCTGTATTTCGACTAAACTCATGAATGCAGTGTTGCGTTTCCCCTCCCCAAATAATGGACGCGTCTTTATGTTAAGATTTAATGCCATACGTTAGATTTACATTTCACGTGGAGTAGAATTGATATGATAATATACAAAATACAAAACAATGAACATATATTGAAGTCAAAGTATTTACTGAAGGGTATTATAATTTCAAATAATATCTGAAAGTTAATGATTTTCAACATTATAAGCAAATTCCAGACATGGTAGAGTCATTGTAGTTTTTTAAAAATACATTAACTACATGTGCCCATATTACCTGCACATGCAGATAAAACGGGCACTTTGTTGATGACGTCAACATTTGAATATTGCAGACAGGGGGGTTGGTGATAATTGTTTTTCTTCACAATAAAAGTTAGAGCAGTATTGCATGGGGGTTGTTTAGGTGCTGATTTTTGGCTTCGGCCAAAAACGAGGTCACAGGTATCAGCCAAGGTAGGGTTAGGGTCAATTGCCCGCTCATCGATTTTTACTTTGATTTTTTTTTCTCCTTTTTTTCTCCTTTTTTTTTTTTTTTTGTTGCTAGGGGTGGGGGGGGCGGGCCCGTTCGCCCCCCCCCCCTGTATCGCGCCTGACATGATTCATAAATTCCGTATATGAGGCCCTCAAGTTGGGTTACTTTTTCTGACGCCACTGTATAGGACCCGCATTATGAGTCCAATGTTTCAAACGTGATTCACAACTAAGGCAATCAAGATTAACAATCTAGCTCTACGTCAGTCGTGTAGAAGCACACCTTGTACTAAAGCACACACAGTAACAGTTAACGATTAACCAATGAGTGTTTGCTGAGTTTTGAAGTGCTAAATATTATGAGATCATCATGTTCATTTGAACCAGACTTCGTACCAGTCATCGTTTCGCCAAATCAGTCTGTTCATGAACTTTGGGACAAAGAATTATCCTTTCCCCGGGAAAGGGGGGGGGGTCAATCAACTGTAACCTGAATATCAAGGTATTTGGCAAAATTATTTTGTCGACTTATAATAATAGGGTATATGCACGGTAATATGGGCCCCCTAAGCTCATTTGCCTAATTGCATAAAATTTACAAAATGACACCACAGTCTAATCTTTGTTTATATGAATCAATAATATCAATTCTAGTTGTCCTAAACTTAAGTGGAGAGGCGCATCCTCTACGCAAAGCGACCCGCGGCCATAGGACTTTTTGCTAATTGCCACGTTTTCATTTTGTTTTCTTGGCTTATGGCGAGCAACTACCTTTTCAAGAAATGATCAACTTGAAAAGTACGCTTTAAGAGTCTGAATTTTTCAAACATAGGAATACTTATTCGCAAAGGGAAAAAAAAGTCCTGTCACTGAGTCAATTCGAAATCCAGTAGATCAAATTCCTGTACAATATGGCAATTTTGCTCTCAAAATATGCTCATATATATACGCTGTATAGTCATCTTCCTCGATTACGCATAATTTATACACCTTAATGATCAAGCAGTTTTTAAACTTGAATTCTCAGCTTTCCAAATACTGTAATTCATTATCGATTGGTTAAAAAAAAGTCCTGTCACTTGACATATCACAAACGAATCTTTCTCGATGCGGTCATATTTCGCATATCATATTGCATATCGCATGTGGACGGCGTCTTCGCAAGATGTGACCAAGATCACTACTTTATATCAATCCACATCGTTAGGACATCATCTATGTGAAACTAAAGATTCTGATTCAACTTTAGCACAATGGTGTTATAGGCTTGCAAAATGTCTTTTTCCCCAATCTGGTCTGAAGCACCTACCTACGAAAACTATGATAAAGTTCAATTATTTATTTCTGTCCATGACGAATTTTCCTCGACGGACTCGACTTGTATACCATTTTACCGACAGGGAAGTTTCTTAGCGCGAGTTTTTGTACGCTTAGTTAATTGCATGCAATTGTCAATCGGTCGCTTCCCGCGTTAGCTCGCGGTTTTGTTGACATTTAATATGTAGAGCCGTATAATTTTCTGCGCCGCTCAGATGCATGTATTTCACTAACTCATGAATGTAATGTTGCGTTTCCCTCCTCAATAATGGACGCGTCTTTCTGTTAGATTTATATCATACGTTAGATTTACATTTCACGTGGAGTAGAATTGATATCATATCAATTCTACTCTATGTAAAATGTAAAGTTAACGATACCAATGTGCGGCATTATATCGTAATTAAACAAGGCGCGTCATTATTCTAAGAGGCGACGCACGAAGCGACGTTGGAAATACGACTGAAAGCGTAGAAATCTATACAGCTGGCTGTTTTTTTTTTACAATAATAAATTAGCTCACAAAAACTCGCTTAAGAAGACTTTCCCTGCGCTGAATGGTATTACCGTTTGTTCAGCAATTCTTACTCGTACATGGAGATGAAAGAAATTAATGACTTTTATTCATGTTGTTAGTTTAATGATTCTCTCAGACCAGATGGAGGAAAACCATTTGGGCAAGCGCTTATAACATTAATTGTGATGAAAGTTTGTAATCAGATCTTTATTTCACATAGATTGATGTTCCAACGATTATTGATATAAGTATTGATCTTGTAGTCAGCGTCTTGCGAAAGACGCCGTCCACATGCGATATGCAGGTGATAGTGCGGAAATATCGACCCCATCGAGTAAAGATTCTCATTTTGTGATAATGTTCAAGTGACAGACTTTTTCTTAACCAATCGAATGAATTTCCATCTCTGGAAAGGTGAAGAATTCAAGCTTTAAAAACGGCTGATCATTAGCTGTTTATATAATATGCGTTATCCAGGAAGAAATTATGTGCGTATGAGCTATTTTGAGGAGCAAAAATTGGCCATTATGTAGCAGGAATTTGATATTGATTATGATTTCGTAATTGGACACAAGTGACAGGATTTTTTCTCCCCTTTGCAGTAGTTATTCCTATTTTTTGAAAAAAAAGACTCTTAGCGTACTTATTCAGTTGATCATTTCTTTGAAAAGGTAGTTGCTCGCATAATCAAGAAAAACAAAGTGAAAAAAACTGTGCAAAATACGAAATGTTATTGGCCAGGCTGTTGTGATTTGCGTAGAGTGATAGCGCCCTCTTTCCTTCTTAAGTTTACAACTAGAAATTGATATGGCAC
>CALNVZ010003430.1:42444206-42460769 GCA_940671915.1 Paracentrotus lividus | reverse complement strand
GAGAAGGATAATGAAATTGTAGACAGAGTATGATGGAGAATTGTCGAAATGACCTGGCGGAGTTACGCATCTTCGATATTTATGAGCATAGTTATCATAGGTCTAGAAATCCAGTACAAAATCGGCGTTCGCGATGAGTTTGAGCGAGGAAAACTTCTGACTACCATGATCTATGAAAGTTTCTCATGACATGCACGTTAATAGCTCTCCATCAACTTACACTTGCAATTGAATAGTACAAAATGAGCGGCGGCAGTTGCAGAGGCAGAGTAAAGGTCTAGCCATTGCATTCTATGGGACCAGTCTAGTCCATTGAGTCAGTAAAAATTATTTTACCAGAATATATCCAATATACAATACGGGGTTTTCTCTGTTATTCTAGTTGTTTTTTTCAACAATATAAGCATTAGTTCTCTGCCCTATTGTATCTGTTTCACAGTATTTAACTATCTGGTTATCGGTATAAACAGTTGTCAATCCGCGATGATATATCATTTTTCGAGTAGTGTTAAGAAAAAAATTATCGGTAATATGAGTACATAACAGGTAAATTTATGCATAATCCGTGAAAGCAATAATTAGTCTATCGACGGGTCCGAAACACGAGCGAGCAGTTGAGAGTCAAACAATAAGTGGGGAAATGTATACAGTCATTGAGAGGTTAACAGAAAATAATATATACCGTCGTGAGAGCACTGATGCCTAGAAATTTCTCCTGATAAGAACAATTGCTGAGAAAACCTCACAGAAATTTAATAATTGTTTAATGCCTGCAAAAGGTGACAACTACCTACGGCATTTTTTTTTTATCACACCTATGACTTCATATAAATTTGAATTTTAGCCCACACAGAATGTCATGAGTCGAACAACGGATAGTAGTTTGAGGGGTAACCCATCAATTGTTTGTAATTTAGTAAAGCTTATCAGTTTCATTAACAGATACACATGAATTTCTTCATGGTGGAAAGGGCAGATTGATAATGATTGTCAAATGTTGAAAGGTGTATTGAGAAAATAAATGCTATGCATTCATTTGCGCGAAGGAAAGAGTGCCTTTTGACCCATTTGCAACTACATTCTCGTCGTAATCATCCTAAAAAGGTGGACATGGGTAAAACCAAAGGGTCTCCACCACTTTTACTAAGATATGGGTCGGAAATGATTCCTGGTCTCCGTTTGATGATGCAATTTGTCTTGGATTTATGATGTTTTTTGGAGTAGCAGTAGTATCACCAGTGTAGTTGAGATAAAGGAGAAATAACTTTATTGGTAGCCAAATCGATCTTGTGCTATATATAAAGATAGATGATTTATATAATATTTAAATAATATAATAAAGAAATAATATACAAAAACAAAACAATGAATATATAATCAAAGGTTTTACCTGAAGGGTCTTATAATTTCAAATGATATCTTAAAGTAATGATTTGCCAAACATTTTAATGACAATTTCCAGATAAACATAAGACACGTCCATTGAGTTTTTTAAAACATCATTGAGAATACATATGTGCCCGTTATTACCTGCATGTGCTTTGGTAATGACGTCAACAATTGAATATTGCAGACAGGAAGGGTTGGTGATAGTTGTTTTTCTACACAATAAAAAAGTTAGCAGTATCTTATTATTGTCATTTAAACGAAGTTGAGATGTGTATCATTGTTGTTAAAATTTTTATGCAAATTAGGCAAATGAGCTGAAGGTGCCCATATTACCTGCAATGTACCCTACTACTTGAATCTTTTAGGCCCGCCCATCCTTAACACAAGTGAATAATAAATAGTTTTTTATTTATTTCGGTGAAAAAACGAGATGCGCCGGAAATTTTAGGCCTACCTAACGTCGGTCATCAAACATTGGCGGCTAAATCTTTACCAATTCACGTAGATTTTGATTAGATTAATATGGAGATACAAATATATAAATTATTGCATGCATTCATCAAAATACACACTTTTAAGATTTGAAGGTGATGTTCACGAAAACGATGATTTTTTTTTTTTTTTTTTTTTTTTTAAGTAATAAATACTGGAGTTGCATTGAAGTTCGCAGGAAAAAATGTTTTTATAACAAGTATCACTGCGCCAATTTCCCATTCTAACATACTTCATGATAATTATGAAAAATATTATTTTTTTAATAAAGTACTTGATAATCATATATTAGTTTATATGGCTTGTATTTATAGGTAAAATATTCGATACACACGGACCTGCTACACATGCATGTTTGTCAAATTTTATTGTGGTTTCCTTTTCCATGTTTCAACAACTCGGTATAAAGAGCAAGATTGGATATTTGTAAAATATAATCGAGTATATAATGATTATCTTAATTACCATTTATTGTTTTGATTAAAGGCTTACAGAGGTTGCATTCGTGCCTGTTTTAAATGTTTAATTATTGATTATTTTTTTTTTTTTTTTTTTTTTTGGGGGGGTGGGATGGTAATGTTGTCATCATCTTTGATTTAGCTACCAACACAAAAAAAGAAGACTAATAAAATAATTTAAATAAAACTAATTAAGAGAGCATTTAATCATTGAATATCATCATTCACCGACAATCAAATAAAACCAAACCAACGTTAGTACTTTGATGACTCAACTCATAGCATGTAGCTCGTTCTGTTTATTGGAGTAATGTTACTTTGACCATTGCTCAAGATGCATTTAACCATTAACTCAAGTATACCAAACTAAACTGTGTACATAGAGAGCAGTCAACTTATTTTATAATTAGAACAATTTGCTGACTGGAAAATATTCCTCTTTCCCCTCAGATATTTTGAAGCTGAATTTTCTGCAACAAATAAAAAATCTCCGATTATAACTAGGATAATTTAATTGTTCTTTTGGTGGGATGTGAATTAATTTTGATGATCGTTCCTAATTTCGCCTCTCCACCCCCCCCCTCTCTCTCTCTCTCTCTCTTCTTCTTCTTCTTCTTCCTTCTTTCTTTCTTTCTTCTTTAGATGGGAGAATTGAGAAATTTCTGAACTCCTTGATTTCTCTTTTCACATAATACAAGAGCCTTAATTAAAATTGATTTGATTGATTTGATAAGTAATGTCCCTGTCTCCCCCCCCTTATAATATTTTTTATTGTTTTTTTCTTTATGTGAGTATATCACAGCAATTACATATAAATGGAAAACTGATACGAAATATTATTTATAGATGCTATTTGTAATGTCTCGAGTAACCGTTATGTATTTCCCAGACAGCAATACTTTGAAATTATTGACAAACAAAAAATACAAGATACTTTTGTGATGCATGTACTATTTAGGCTATGATAGTAGCTTTTTGAAATAAATTTCACATTTGTTTCCCCAACTTTTGAATTATACTTTGATATTTTCTCTCATATTGGTTGTGAACAGTGGAGGTCTATTCAATCTGGATTGACTTTTGCAATGGCTCTATCTGGAGGTGTCAATGCTATCAATGCATTGTGTACTTCATCGTACAGATTCTAGGAGGTCTGGTCGAGCTGCTTTCATCAAGGTACATTTAATTTGAATTTGAGTTGATTTCAGCTAATATCGATAGGTTTTCCAGGTACAGCTTCAAAGTTCCATTGAAGATCGGCAAATCATGAACATGCATTTTATTTTTTCTAAAACTGTTTCAGGCCTATGTAGGCCTATTCTTTTATTTTTTTTTACTACCGAGTGAGTCAGAAAGACTACACCTAAAAAAAATGTCCAAAAAACCAGCAATTTATAAACCCCAAATTATTAAACATATTCTAAAAGAGTAACTTCTCCGCATCTTTTAGTACCAAATTTGTGTGTTATATCTTTACGCTTGGATAACACGGCGCATTGTTTGCGAACATGCAAATTTCGAATTGTCCAAAAGTGGGAAAAATCAAAACAACAAAAGTTATCAAAAAAGCAACTCCATCCTGATCAAAATTGCATAACTTTTTAACGACCTTGTCTTTAGCTAAATAACTTTGCAGGGGCGTTTTACCATATCAAACTATACATTTTGTGTGAAATAGATAGATTTGTTGAGTCAAGCATGAGTGAGCACACATCAAAGACAATAATCACTTTTACAAAGTATTAAGAGGCCTTTAAATTTAGGTCTGTCAGGGACAGTTTACATTTTGAGTGAACTCATTCATTGATCATACAATTCTATTCTATGTAAAATGTGAAGTTAACGTATACCAATGTGCGGCATAAATCGTAATTAAACAAGGCGCGTCCATTACCTAAGAGGGGAGACGCACAAAGTGCGTTGGAAATACGGCTGAGAAGCGCAGAAATTTATACAGCTGGCTGCAATAATGAATTAGCTCACAAAAACTCGCGTAAGAAGACTTCCCAGCAGTGGAATGGTATTGTCCGTTCGTTTGAGCAACGACCTGTGGAATGAACTAAATGATGAACTTTTATCATGGTGTTAGTTAATAGATTCTCCAGACCAGATGGAGGAAATACACATTTGGGCAAGCCTATAACATGATTGTGCTGAAGTTGTAATCGTAATATGCATTCACATAGATTGATGCTCAAAACAATGACATAGATAGTGAACTTGTCACAAGTCTTGTGAAGACGCCGTTCACATGTTTCTATGCGATATGCATGTGATAAGCGTAAATATTGACCAGTCGAGGAAAAGAATCTCTTATGATTATGTTCAAAGTGACAGGAACTTTTTTTTATTTAAATCATTAAAAATGAATGTACCATCTCCGGAAAGCTGAGAATTCTAGCTTTAATTGCCATGCGAACAATAAGCTATAATAAATAAATGCAGCATCGGACGATCAAAACTATGCAGCGCATGAGCTATTTTGAGATCAAAATATACCATATTTTACAGGAATTGATCCGACCAGGCTTTCGATTGACAAAAGTGACAGGACTTTTTCTTTCCTTTGCAATAAGTTATTCCTATTTCTGAAAAATTCAGACTCCTGGCGTACTTAATCAGAGCGAACATTTCTTTGAAAAGGTAGTTGCTCGCCACAAAAAAGAAAATAAAGTGAAAAACTGTCCAAAAACAAAAAAAGTCAATGGGAGCGTTCGCTTTGAGTAGAATGGTAGCACCCTCTATCTCTTAAGTTTACAACTAGAATTGATATGATCTTGATAAATAAATCTAATATTTACTGAATCTAGTCGATAACTGTAGCAATACCTTTGCCAAGTTATTTGGCTCAAAACATTTTTGTTTAAAAAGTTATGGCTAATATGCTATTTCATTCATGATGGAGTTGCTTTTTTGTCAGCTTTTGTTGTTTCAATTTCATCCCCGCCTATGCACAATTCGAAATTTACATGTTCGCAAACAATGCATCGTGTTCATCCAAGCGTAAAGACATACCACACAAAAGATTATCAGAAGATGCGAGAGGAGTTACTCTTTCAAAATATGCATAATAATTTGGGGTTTATAAATTAGTTTTCTTATTTTATTGACTTTTTTCAAGGTGCAGAGTTTTTTTTCTGACTCATTCGGTATCCTGACTTGTGAACGAGAATGACGATAATTGAAAGTGAAAACAAGATCAAACAATCAATAAAAAAGGAAAGCAAAAAAAATTAACTTTAGTATTATCCTCTCACCTTCTCTTTCTCTCTCCCTCCTCCCCCCCCCTATCTCTCTCTCTCTCTCTCTCTCTCTCTCTCTCTCTCTCTCTCTCAGGCTGTAGTCCTCAATGATTCCTACCATGATATCAAGGGCGGTGTAAACCAGTACCGCGGCTTGGTCCCTTACGATATGTACGATTCAAACCGCCAACTGGACATGACACCAGGAACTGCTGTCGTCATCGAAACCTTCCTGAGTACCATGATCTTTCTCGTCTACCTGATGGCTAACCTCGATGGCAAAGCACGTCAACCCACTGGTCCCCTCGCCTATGGATTCGCCGTGGTCGTCAGCATTATCTGCGGGTAAGTCAATGTAACTCTCAAGGTCATGATAAGCACTGGCAATGAGACTAGTTCGCAACTAGTTCGCAACTAGAGTCTTTGGATTTGAATTTGAATTGAACTTTATTCACCACTTTCATAAAAAATAAAAAAAACATTCATAAAAACATACAAATCAAGAAATATAAAATATTTCATACATAGTATAATATTACATATATGTGAGAACATTTATAAGAATAGTGGAAGGATCATCGAGAAGTCAAATAGAACTTCGATGATCCTGAAATTACATAATTTAAAACAAAACAAGACGATAAACTAAATACAACTGGGGGAATCTAGTACAAAGTATAACATAAGTATAATTGATTATATATCATTCTTACACATTCTGCACTAAGTGGATTTTAAGATGTCGTTTAAAAGTTTGTAGAGTATTGCACTGTTTGATATTTTGGGGTAATTTATTCCAGATTATGGGACCCGTGCATAAAAATATATTGTTTGAAAAAGAATAATGACCATAAATTGCACGAGTATCAGCTAAAATTCTAGTATTATATCGATGTATATTTCTGTTGGTTTGAAAAATATTGCCAAAATTGTTGGGTAATAGGTTGTTATAATAGGAATACATAAATACACATAGTTGAAAATCATGTAGTAATGAAATTGGCATTATATTTAGTTTTATGACTTAGAAAGGGTTTGTATGTGGCACATTATACGAACTGCCCTCTTTTGTAGAAGAAAGATGCGATTCAATAAGTGTTGTTTGCAAAATCCCCAAATAATATTACAGTACGATATATAGGGTAAAATCAATGAATTATACAATATAAGAGAATATTTTGGGGTAAGATGTCTTTAAGTTTACTCATTATTCCTATTGTTTTGGAGACTTTACGTAATACATCATAAACATGAGTCTTCCATTTCAAATCTTTATCTATACTAATTCGTAAAAATTGTGTAGTATTTGCATGTTGAATTATATTGCCATTCATGTATATTTTAATTTCGTTTTCACTGGCTTTCGAAGAATTGAACACCATCACATGGGTCTTTTCATAATTAAGTTGTAAATTATTTGCTTCAACCCATTTGCTAACCTTTGTAAGTTCACGATTAAAATTTTGAGTGAGACATTCCACATCACTGTGCTTATAAAATATATTGGTGTCATCAGCAAATAATAAACAATTTAAAAGTGGAGATACCAAGTTCAAGTCATTAATGTAAATTAAAAATAGGATCGGACCTAAAATTGATCCCTGCGGTACACCGCACGAGACTGTTTGTAGGTTTGAGTTGTGAGAATTGAACACTGTAAATTGTTTTCGGTCTGTCAAATAACTGCAAAATAATTTTAGAGTAACGCCACGAATTCCATAATGACAAAGTATTTTTAAAAGTATTTCATGATTTATAGAGTCAAAAACTTTTTTAAAATCTAAAAACAGTCCGATTCTCGGAGACGTCGCTGCTACTCTCAAATCACTCTGTGAAAAACGGAAACGTCATCGTGACTTCCCAACTAGAAACAATCTCCAGAAGAAATTGAGCTTGTTTGATTTTCCTGCAACGGAGAATCAGGTGACGTCGACTGTCTCTGCGACCCCACAGTCCCGAGTCGCGACTAGTTGCGAACTATAGCCTATTGGTCAGTGAGATAGGACGTGTATTTGAAATGTGTATATTGTTCTTTGTATATCACCTGTGGAACACGCTTGGGTCCAGTTATGGGCACAATAATGACGCAAAGATGTCCTTTTGGGCCCGGGAGTGGGAAGCCCCCAATTTCATCCCGCGCCCCACCCTTTAAAATTCGCCCCGCATAAGCACGATAAGGGGTGGGAATTTGATGGTACCCAGCTGAAAGGTATACGTAGGAAATAAGAATTTATTATCTCCGATGTAAGGGGATTTATTAAAATGTGGAGTAGGCCGATGAGGCTACGATGATGTGCTGCACACCTTATGTCGAGTGACCTCCCCGGGTTATCTTGATTGGGGTTGTCCATGTGGGGCCTTTACTCATCTTTAATTGAAAATCGAGTAATTGTTTTGCAGTCTCGAGTTTCAATACTCTAACTTCCATATTAGTTTTAAATATTTTTCTTTCACCATAGGCTTATAGTTTCTAAATGAGGTTCGTATACGACCTTCTTTCTCCAAACTAACTGTTGTTTTTGTTGGGCGCCTTCTTTCAGTGTCTGAGATTCACAGACCTCTAAAATTAATTTCTTTTTCTGAACTGAAGTTCTAATTAGCTGTTGGATAGGCAAAAAGGGATGAACGGACTTTTTTATTAATAAATTTATACCGTCATTCTTGTCATGTTATATTGTTATCTGCAGGTATCACTCGAGCGGGGCTTCCTTCAATCCTGCTCGTAGCTTTGGACCTGCAGTCATCTCTGGTTTTTGGGCAGAACATTACATTTATTGGTCTGGACCTGTCCTGGGTGGACTCCTTGCCGGTCTTTTCTACAGGTAATTGTGTAAATTAAAATTAAAATTAAAAAAAATCATAAGGTCAGAATTATCCGGACAAAATCTATTGAGGTCAATTATGGCCATTGCCCCAAGTGGGATCAAAAAGTTACCCTTTTTTCAGGCTGTAGAAGAATATGATCGGGTGATCATGTATCCCTGTAAGTCATACATCTGAGATCAACGGCAGTTACATTTTGGAGCCTTTAGAATATTTCTTAAAAATGCAAGGAACCTGAGCCCTTACATTTGATTTTATCATATATCTCCCATTAAATAATCATTCAAAACAAATGTTTCAAATTTCTCAAAGAAGACTACCTACTTTAGGACTCTTTTTTTTTCATTTTCTGCCTACAAAACTATAAACTTTCCAAATTGTTTTTTTTACATCCCACCATCAACTCGAGTCTTTTGTACCTGATTAAAGTGTGGTGTAAAGATTTTTTAAAATTCATAGAAAACTTTGACATATTGTTTAAAACATTAAGACATTAAGACATTGTGAGGATTATAATCATATTTGAAATGTATTAAATTTACCTAACGTTTCTGTCTTTTCTCCTTTCATCAGGTTGATTCTTGGAGATCGTAAGAAGCGTTTCATCCTCAAGCATTAAACCAAGAAGAGACATCATCAGTTGAGGGTTTCAGGAGAAGTATTCGCGAACAACTGCTATTATTTCCCTGTTGAATTTAATATGTTTTCCATTTCTGTCTAAAAATACAAGGAAATCATTGGAAACAAATACAAAAGAGGGCTTACACAGTGGCGGATCCAGCGGTGGCACAGGGGACGCGCTCCCCCTCTATAATTTTTAAAAACCCATCAAGAGTGTACATGTTAACATTGGAAAATTTCAGCGGCTCACCCCCTAATCAGGCCTGGCGCCGTTCTATTTTCAAATACTGGATCCCCACAGCTTAAATTAGTTAGTTTATTTTCCATTATGAAATACAACATTTGAACGCCCCCCCCCCCAAAGAAAAAAAAAAAAAAAAAAAAAGCTTACCACGAATTATGTCTTCAATAAATTTTATAAACTTGCAATAATGTGTCCCTGTAACAACACTTTCAGGAGCCAGGACCCTCTTCTTACAAAATCTTTAAAAAACTATATTATGGTCATCATCAATCAAACGCTTTATATTTCATTTTAGTGTTCATTTAAATATCTTTGATGAGGTGAACTGTATATGAACTCCAGCCTCGTTGTCTTTTTTTTAAAGCTTCCTTTCTGTATATGTGATACGTCTTGTCGAAATGAGAGAGAAGTCGCAGATCAAAGATCCGAGTAAATCGACAAACTAATAAAAAACTCAAATTTTGGAGGAAATTTTTTTTATTATTTCTGGTTCTACCATGCTTCATCTTTGCTCTGTAAAAAAAATGAGTGAAATGATAACGGGAAAGTGGTAAAAAAGCAGTTTTTCGGCGAGTGTTTTTTTCGGTCATAATTTTTTTTTTCCGGACATACAAGCGCACGTCCACGCTCATTTCCCTCTCCCGTTTAGCTCCACCCTAGCAACGCATGGCTTTGTTTGTTGGACGTTCACACGTCATGTTGTGTGATATCTATTGCTTTTTGTTTCGTTTTTGTGAGCGAATAGCGAACTAAACTCTCTTTAGCTGCACTCAGCTGTGCGATGCCACAATTACCTGCTGTGAATAAAGCTGTTTCATCGGGATAGCGAGCACGCAAACGAATGTCAAATCTACAATCGGGTGGGGGGGGGAGGGGGGGGGGTTATGTGGGGAAAAGCTACTTATTGCTTGACTTAGCTATCTGGATCCAAATGATGTTAATTTCAGCATTTTATTTTAGGGGCCGCGTATCTGTTGTCCTGATGGAAATTAAAACCTCCCTATAAACAAATTTGGTTCCATCAGGGAACATAGAGCACACAAAAGAGGTGACGTGATCATAATACTTCTGATACAAGTATTAGGTAAAGTCTTAAGACGCGTAAGAGATGCTAATTTAAAATTGAAAAAAAAATGGTTTTAAAATTGGTTGATATTGCATTATGTGGAAACCAATGAGCTAAGGGGGGGAGTGCAAATCAATCTAGTTTATAACTGCGGCTGTATCTCACTTTTTGGGAACTACTTTGAAACAACTTTAAGACGGCTTAGAAACAAGTTTGAGACGAGTTGTTGAGACGTCGCGGAGACGTCTCCGAGACGTTCATGATCGCGGATACTACTTTGAGACATTCTCTAAAACTGCTTTGAAACAGATATCAAAAAAAGTGTTCCATGAGTCGCGGAGACGTCTCCGCAAAAAGAATAGAAGTTTTGTTTCCGCGAAGAATAAATAGTATTAGAGACGTCTCCTGAATTACGAGAGCGGATTTCTCTCATAAATTGCCGCTGAAGCGTCTCGGAGACGTCTCTAATACTATTTATCCGTCGCGGAGACAAAATTTGTATCTGTCGCGGAGACGTCTCGCGAGGTGAGATAGCACCCATAGCTACTAGCAAATTTCTGCAGTTTATTTTACAAAGTGATGTGTTTAAAAATAGCGTTTACTAAACACGACGAAACAAAATACGATTTACTCTTAAAATAATTCATTTCTAAAATTATTAATATCTTCTTATTACTGGTAACAAGTTTGATCAATAAAAGACGAGATCGAGCAAATAATTTACGTTATTTTTCATTGTCTTAAGCTAACCTAGCCACTCATAAAACGTGATCAGAGAAATTCTAAATACATTCGTGAGGCGCAAATAATTTTATTAAAACATTTTTGGAGGCTATCTCTATCAATATACTTATTCAAAGAGATATACACAAAATGCATAAGCCCTGTACAAGAATAATTTAGTCTATAGACCATTATTATGTTTAAAATTTCCAACAGAGTTCAGATCAAAATGACCGCTTTATTATGAGTAAGAGTACGCGATTGACATTCAAAGAACGCACGCAAACATCGGAATAAAACCAAAAAAAGGTTTTAAAATAGTTTTGTTTCTAAACTAATTTAGCGCCAGGATTGGTAAACACTTTTAAAAGAGCGGACTTTTTCTAAACAATTAAGAAAGAGCATGACGTTTTCATTATTTGACGAAATGATAAAACAACTAACCAAATTCAGCTTCTTTTTTTTTGAGAAAATTGAACATCGCCATTATTTCGCTTGCTGGGCTTGCCTCGATCATGCGTGACGGACGAGTATTGTTCTCTGTATACCTGAATGCAGCCTCCTCATTGGTCAATCGTTTCACCTTTGTAACAAGTGGTTGCTAGGGCATTTCGGTGAGTACAGCGGTGACAGAGTGTTCTTATTTTTCTGGCGCGGGGGTACAAAGGAAGTCAAACTTCGCAGACGTTTTTCTCTTGATTTTGATTTCCAAGAGCACAAATTCTCCTCGCGTTCAGAGGCTAATATCTCCACTTCTATTTACTCTTTACGTCGGTATATATCAATTCAAGGCAATGAATCAGGGATCAATAATATCAAATAAAATGGATTTCAAAAATTGCGAGTAGTCTCTCCTTTCGACGTGACGCATCACATATATTGACTTTTTTTCTAGTTGTTTTTTTTTTCAACGCTCTGTGATTTACACCGTTATGTGTCATATATGTAAGAGTTAATCTTAGATAAAGATATGTTTGAGATTCCAATCAGGCATATAACAGTTTAGAAAATAATAGCTTGTAAGAGTAATTTTGACGAAATGTATATGATTTTTTAAAATATTGTTTTAGATTTTTGACAAAACATCAGATTCTATTTACAGCAAATATTGAATGTTAAACAATTATTTACTTCCATTCTGTTCACGCCAGTTTTCTTTGCGCATTTGTTAAATCTAAAATTAAACTAAATTGTGTAAAGTGTATAAACCATTATAACAAGCATCGCGTAATACATGCATTATAGGATAAAGTGATAATTATCTTATACTTATGGCAAAATTAAATGATTCAAATGTGTGACCGATCAAGTGCAATTATATAGTATCGAGGAAAATCTAAAAACATAATGATATTGATTAAACGATACAATCATGTACATATGTAATTTTACTGGTAATAAACTTGCCCATTAGTTTGTAAACACAATCTGAGTTACATTTCTTATGTTATCGAGTTTATGGTTGAGAACATGAGTGAACCTTAGCTTGCTAATATTACTTTCAATTGTGCCATATATTATCATGATTATAGATGATTGAAAAGTGCCGAGATATCTATTATGAGAGGCTTTTTACTATACATGTATTGATGTCAATTAAGTTGTTGTGGCCGTTGCGTGTAAATTGTTAAAATGACGCAGTTTGAGAAAACGTTTTGTTTTTTGTTTTTTGCAACAAATAATTATCACAGATCTCCTTGATTGCAATATTCATCATTGGTGACACTCTGGTGTAAATAATCGTCAAACTTTGAGTCGTTTATATCGTTTCTTTAAGATGGGTATGACTTTCAGTTGACTTTCTTCTCTTTCTTTTCCGTCATTGTTAGCAGTGGAAAAGATAATTTCGTTCATCCAATAAAAATTCACTTTTTGTCATTTTCATTTACTCTTTAACATAAAATGAAAAATAAGGTCATATGATTTATGAATTTCAAATACGAGGCCCTCAAAGTTGGGTATACTTTTTTCTGGGACGCACTGTACAGCATGATATACATGTAGGTTTCTGCACTTTGAATGTTTAAAAATAACAATAACTAAGCCACATCATTCTTACTACATACCTTAAAATCCAAAAGCTAATATGTAATTATATATAATTATATTTTGTTTTCTTCATTGATTTGTAAAACTGCGGATCCCCGAAAATTTGAAAACCGGCCAATGCATTGACTGTTCTGTTGACCGGCGCGCCGCCGACATGTCTCACCCCCCCCCCCCCTCTCCATCACGCCGGAGGATGCCCCCTATTTTAAAATCTGTATCGGCCACTAAAGCATTATATTGGTTGCTACAAAGTTGCCCATGCATTATTTGTGATGTCGTATTTTCATGGTTTGTCTATCGACAGACGTTTTTTGTTTCACCTTGAACTAATCATGATGATTATGATGATAATGCTGAAGATGATGATGATGATGATGATGATGATAATGATTACGATGAAAATGATGATAATGATGGTAATGATGATGGTGATGATGATGATGATGATGATGATGATGATGATGGTGATGACGATGATGATGACGGCTTTAACGATGGTGATTAATAAAAACACCAAAAGAACTTAACGAGAGATATGCCGATGATTCCTGACTCACAAGAGGGGAACTCACAAGAAAGTAGGCCTATGCCTTTGGATTTCAAATTCAAATCTAACTAATTAATATAGATCATTCTTAATTTTGAACAAAAATATATAAACAAAACTAACAGTCAAACATTTTTATTATTGTCGGAATATAGTCATGTAAAACAAACAATAAATATTTTAAGTGTTATGGAGAGAATCAATACTATCTGATACCACAGTCAAAACTCGTACACTGAACATTCCTTCCCACAGGGCATCCTAAGTTAATCATTAATAATATGCATACTTCGCTTTTGCAACTCTTCAAACAAATACTCCGTAGACCAGCCAATGGCAAGGCTTCCTTGATAAACTATAACCCGACATGTTTATTTGGCTCATCTTTTGCCTTTGCGTCCGTGCAGAATAGCTTGGGAGTTGGTCGTCTGAAACGACTTACGCATTTTCTGTCCAGGTTTGTTTTACCGCCATTTTATCATCACGCGTCGAATATTTTGCAGTACTACTTTGTTAGAGACAAGCCTTTAACACCGGCTGATTAATGTGCTAGGATTAATTGGTGAAACTTGGTAACATTGTTTTAGTCTTCGGTTTGGAATATACCTTGGGATACATTTCACTTCAGAAAACAAAATGGCGCGAAGGAGAGACAGAGACGACAAGATTTCAATCGATGCTAGCGACATCGTCGAATTGTCGAAAGCGACGTCGATATTTGAGAAGTTCATCCAATCGGCGTTCGCTGAGTTTATAGGTACTATGATCTATGTGTTCATTGCATGCATGGCTGTCACCACTATGGATCTAGCAATGATTGCATTTGGAGAAGGTCTAGCCATTGCATTCCTATGCTCAGCCTTCTTGAATGTCAGGTAAATATTTTACTAATAGTTTTTTTGTTTTGTTTTTGTTTTTTAAAATATAAATGTTCTCTTGTTTGTTTATATTTAAGCTATTGATATGGGATAAAATAGTCATCCATATTATATAACTCATAAACCTTTCCTGATACTTGAATCTTTCAGGCCCGCCCTATCCTTACACGAGTGCATAATAAATGGTTTTTATTTTCAGTTATAAACATACAAAAGCTATATAGGGCACAACTTTGGATATAGGCTTGATCAACTAATTATTGAATTGGCACCCTTTTTCGTTCAACCAATTTAAATTCATTCATTTTTCGATGTACCATGTATTATATTTTGTTGGCGATAACAGTAGGAATAACGTTTCGGTGAAAATAAAAAAGGAAATTTTAGGCCTACCTAACGTCGGTCATCAAAATGGCGGCTATATCTGTACCAATTCACGTATATTTTGATGTAGATATAACATGGAGATACAAATTTATAATTCATCGCATGACTCTGAAATACACACTTTTTAGGAATTAAAGGTGATGTCACGAAAACGATGATTTTTTTTTTTTTTTTTTTTTTTTTTTAAAGTAATAAACTTTGAGTTGCTTGAAGTTCCCAGGAAAAAAAGTTTTTATAACAAGTATCACTCTGCCAATTTCCCTAAACATAATTATTAAAACTATTTTTTTTTATCAAGACTTGATAATCAATATTAGTTGTTATAATGTTTAAAGCAATTGGCCAAGTGATACTTGATATAGGGGGCAAGAAAGTAAACTTTTGTGTGTGTGCACCAATGCTTGTATCTTAAGGTAAAATATTCGATACACGGACCTGCTGCACATGCATGTTTGTCCAATTTTATTGTGGTTCCTTTTCCATGTTTGCAAAACTCGGTATAATTCAACCATGATTGTGATATTTGTAAAAATATAATCCAGTATAATGATTATCTTAATTACCATCTTATTGTTTTGATTTAAGCTTACAGAGGTGCATTCGTGCCTGTTTTTAAATGTTTAATTATTGATTTATTATTATTATTTTTTTTTGTTGTAATTTTGTCATCTATGATTTAGTTACCCAACAAAAAAAAAAGACTAATAGATTAATAAAATAAATAAATGAATATCATGATCATCATCATGAAAATCGAATTAAAACAAAACCCAAACGTTATATCCTTTGATGACTCAACCCAAAAGCATGCAGCTCGTCCTGCTGACTGGAGTATTAAATGTTTGCTCAAGATCCTTAACCATTAACTCAAGTATACCTAATAAACTGCGTACATAGAGGGCAGTCAACTTATTTTATAATTAGAAACATTACAGTGTCCCAATTAATTTGTACACTTTGAAAAAATGAAATTAAAAAAATCGATGTTGGTTTGTAATTTTAACTTCTATTTATATCAGATGGTAGTAATGTCACTATAACCTAAACACTAAATCTCAAATGTTCCTTCATTATCAGAAGTTCAGGCCGCACATTTGCAATTTTCATGGCCCAAAATTTATTGTACACTTCAGAACAACTGGGTTTTTAAAGGAGTGTTTAAAATTTTTGGGCCTTCTTGGCTTCCAGGGCAGTCATCAACCTTCTTGGCATACTTTCGACCAATTTAGCACTCATTTCACCGTGAATACCATTCCAAGTTCGCTGGAGCGTGTCCGTAGCATGGCTGAAAGTGTGATGGTGAGTCTTGAGGGCGCTGTCGCTTCAGATCACCTCTCATGTGTGCTAAATGGGGATTGAATATGGGATCTGAGGTGCACTTTTCTAGCTTCTTAACAAGTTTCTGCTAAGATAATGCTTTAATATACTTCGCTGCATGCTTGGGTCCCTGTCATGTTGGAACACAACTTGAACCAATCAGCCTTTAAGCAGGTGGAGCGTCTAAGAGGCAAAATAGTCTCATGGACATCAGTTTTCATGATGATATTAGATAGACAGGCATTAAGAAATGAAATAATACAATTTGCGACCAATAGAAAATTGCATACCAAGTCCACAGAGGCTGAGGGGACTGGTTCTAGCTCG
>CALNVZ010003430.1:42372924-42427732 GCA_940671915.1 Paracentrotus lividus | reverse complement strand
ACGACTCATAAGTTGACGATTATTTACACCAGAGTGTACCAATGATGAATATAGCAAATCAAGGAGATACTGTGATAATTATTGTTGCAAAAAACAAAAACAAAACGTTTTCTCAAACTGCGCATTTTAAACAATTACACGCAACGCACAATCAACTTAATGACATCAATTACAGTGCAGTCCCAACAAAGAACTATACACTTTTTAAATAGTCTACCAAATAGAAAATATATGATTACTTGGGGGAAAGATTATATGTATCTAAGCTCATATCCTCAACTATCATATGACACCAAAAATCCGAAAAATAACACATTCTTCAGTGAGCTAATGACCCACTTCTTGATAAAGGACTAACAAAAATTACGCCAGCCGCAGGAATTCACCTTATTCATTTTGCACCTGGTATGAGAAACTCCATAAGAGTCAAACATTAACGATGGAATAAATCAGCCAACAGAGCAAAGATAAACCAAAAGTCAGAAAAAAACAATTAATTATATATGCAAAATGTTAATGTTTCACATTTGTTTCATACATTGGATTTATCCTATTGACTCATTTGTATTTTTGTCTGTTGGCCGATACGATTCGTTCATTATTTTGACTCCTTCATGGCGTTCCATAACCAGGGTGCCAAAAGAATAGTGGAATTCCTAGCGCAGATGCTAATTTTTAGCCTTTACAAAAGTGTAGCATATCTCACTCTGAAGCAGGGTTATTTTCGGAAATTTTTGTGTCATAATGATAGTTGAGGATATGAGCCTTAGATACATATAAATCTTTCTCACCAAGAATGCAATATATTTTAGTCATATTTGGTAGCTATTTAAAAGGCTGTATAGTTCTTTTTGGAACGCACGTACTGATGGTTCAATTAAGTTGTTTGGCCGTTGCGTGTAAATTGTTAAAATGACGCCAGTTTGAGAAAACGTTTTGTTTTTTGTTTTTGACACAAATAATTATCACAGATCTCCCCTTGCATTAGACCAATATCTCATCGATTGGTGACACCTGTGTAAATAAATCGTTCAAACTTTATGTCGTTATATAATCGTTCTTTAAGATGGGTATGGGACTTTCAGTTGATCTTATCTTCTCTTTCTTTCCCGTCATTAGGTTACGCAGTGAAAAAGATAATTTTCGTCATCCAAATTAAAAATTCACTTTTTGTCATTTTCTCTTACTCTTTAACAAAAATGAAAAATAAGGTCACATGATTTATGACAATTTACCAAATACGAATGCCCTCAAAGTGGCGTTATACCTTTTCTTGGGACGCACTGTACAGCATGAATACAGTAGGATTCTTCCACTTGAATGTTAAAAATAACATATAACTAAGCCACATCATTGCTTACAATAACATACCTTAAAATCCCAAAGCTCCTAATGTAATAAAATTATAATTAGTATTTTGAATCTTCATTGATATTGTAAATCTGCGGATCCCCGAAAATAAAACCCGCCAATGCATGACTGTGTCGGCGCGCGCACCGGACGATGTCCACCCCCCCCCCCCCCTCTCCCATCACGCCGAGGATTGCCATCACGTAATTTATAAAATACTGTATTCGGCCACTAAAAGCATTATATTTGGTTGCTTACAAAGTGCCCATGCATTATTTTGTGATTGTCGTATTTCATGGTTTGTCTATCGACAGACGTTTTTTGTTTCACCTTCGAACTAATCATAGATGATTATGATGAAAATGACTAGAAGGATGATGAGATGATGATGAATTGATGATGATGATAATGATTACGGATTGAAAAATGAATGATAATGATGGTAATGATGATGGTGATGATGATGATGATGATTGATGATGAGGATAATGATAAGTACGATTGAAAATGATGATGATGGTAATAATGATTGATGATAAAGATGATGAATGGTGATGACGATGATGATGATAATGATAAGTACGTATTGAAATGATGATGATGGTAAGAATGATAAATGTATGTATGAGATGATGATGATGATGATGATGATGATAATAGATAAGTACGATGAAAATGATGAATGATGGTAAAATGATTGATGATGATGATGATGATGAATGAGTGATGACGATGATGATGACGGACTTAACGATGGTGATATTAATAAAAACACCAAAAGAACTTAACGAGAGATATGCGATGATATACTGCTCACAAGGAGGGGAACTCACAAGAAAAGTAGGCCTATGCCTGGAATTTCAAATTCAAAATCTAACTTAATTAATATAGATCATTCTTCCAATTGTTGAACATAAAATAATATAAACAAACTAGCCAGTCAAACATTTTATTATTGTTCGGAATATAGTCAGTATAAAACAAACAATAAATAATTTTAAGGTTATGGATGAGAATCATATACTATTCTGAGAATCACAGTCCAAAACGTACACGGAACCAATGTCCTTCCCACAGGGCATCCAAGTAATCCATAATAATATGCATACTTCGCTTTGCAACTCTTCACAACAAAACTCCGATAGACCAGCCATGGCAAGGCTTTCCTTAGATTAAACTCATAACCCGACATGTTATTTGGCTCATCTTTTGCCTTTGCGTCGTTGCTCAGAATAGCTAGGGAGTTGCTGTCAAAACGATTACGCGCATATTTCTGTCCAGGTGTTTACCGTCCATATTTTATCATCACGCGTCGATATAATGCAAGTAATACTTTGTCAGGAGACAAAGCCTTTACACCTGCGATTAAGGCTAGGATATAAATGGTGAAACTTCTTAACATGTTTACGTCTTCGGTTCTGGAATATACTTGGGATAATATTTCACTTCAGAAAACAAAAATGGCGCGAGAGGAGAGACAGAGATCGACAAGATTTCAATCGATAGCTAGCGACATACGTCGAATTGCTCGAAAGCGATCGATCGATACTTTGATAAGTTCATCCAATTCGGGCTTCGCTGATGTATAGGTACTATGATTCTATGGTGTTCATTGCATGCATGGCTGTCACCACTAGGACTCTAGCAATGATTTGCATTTGGAGAAGTCTAAGCCATTGCATTCCTATCTCAGCCTCGTTGAATGTCAGTAAATATTACTAAATTTAATGTTTTTTGTCTTTGTTTTTGTATTCTTAATATAAATGTTCTTCTATTGTTTATATTCTAAGGCTATTGATATGGGATAAAATATGGCATCCAATATATACTCATTAAACCTTTACACTGATACTGGATCTTTTAGGGCACCGCCCTTATCTTACACGAGTGAATAATACAATGTTTTATTTTCAGTTAATACAGTACAAAAGCTAATATAAGGGCACAACTTAGTATAATAGGACTGATCAACAATTATTTGAATGGCATCCATTTACAGTTTTAAACCAATTTAAATTCCATTCATTTTTGGATGTACCACATGTAATATATTTTGATGGCGATAACAGTAGGAATAACGTTCGGTGAAAATAAAGATGGGCCTACCTAACGTCGATCATCAAAATGCTGGCTATATCTTTACCAATTCACGTATATTTGATGATAGAATATTATGGAGATACCAAATAATAAATTCATCGCATGACTTCAATAATACCACCACTTTTTAGGAAATGAAGGTGATGTCACGAAAACGATCGATTTTTTTTTATTTTTTATATTTTATTTTTTTTTTATTTAAGTAATAAAATTTGTGAGTTGCATTGAATTTCCAGGAAAAAATGTTTTTATAACAAAATATCACACCGCCAATATCCTAAACATAAATCATGAATAATTAGTGAAACTATTTTTTTTATTTTTTTGTAATCAAGACCTTGAATAATCAATATTATTGTTATAAATGTTTAAAGCAATTGGTGCCAATTGTACTGATATAGGGCAAGAAAAGTAAACTTTGATGTGTGGTGCAAACAGATGTTGTATTTTAAGGTAAAAAGATCGATACACGGACCGCCTGCACATATGTGTCCAATTTTTATTGTGTTCCTTTTCCATGTTTGCAAAACCGTACTAATCAATCCATGATTGTGATATCTTGTTAAAAATATAATCGTGTAATAATTGTTATCTTAATTACCATCTATATTAGATTTTGATTTAAAAGCTTACAGTGGTGCATTCGTGCATGTATTTAAATGTTTAATTATTGATTTATTTTATTTCATTGATTATTTCTTTCTTTTTTTTTTTTAATCTTTGTCATCTATGATTTAGTATACCCAACACAAAAAAGACTAAAATAAATAAAATAATAAAAAATGATTATCATGATCTCATCATGAAAATCGAATTAAACAAGAACCCAAAACGTTATACCTATGATCGACTCAACCAACAAGCATGTAGCTGTCCTGTGACTGGAGTATTAAATGATGCTCAAGATCCTTAACCATTTAACTCAAATATACCTAACTAAACTGCGTACATAGAGGGCAGTCAACTTATTTTAAATTAGATAACATTACAGTGTCCCAAAAATTATTTGTACACTTTGAAAAAAATGAAATTAAACAATCGGATGTTGGTTGTTAAATTTAACTTCTATTTAATATCAGATGGTAAGACATGTCACTATAACCTAAGACACTTAAATCTCAAATGTTCCTTTCATTATCAGAAAGTTCTAGGCCGCCATTTGCAATTTTCATGGCCCCAAAAATTATTGATACACCGTCAGAACATGGTGTTTTTTAAAGGAGTGTTAACAATTTTTGGGTCCTTCTTTTGACTTCCAGGGCAATCATCAACCTCTTGGCATACTTTCGGACGAATTTTAGCACTCATTTCACCGTGAATTACCATCCAAGTCATCGCGATGGAGCGTGTTCTAGAGGCTGCTGAAAGTGTGATGGTGGAGTACTTGAGGGCGCTGTCGCTTCAGATCAGCCCCATGATGCATAAATGGGGATTGAATATGGGATCTTGAGGTGCCATTTTCTAGCTTTATTACACAAGTTTCTGCTAAGAAATGCTATTAATATACTTCGCGCATGCTTCGGCGGTCCCTGTCATGTGGAACAACAACTTGAAAACCAATCAGCCTATTAAGCAAGTGGGAAGCGTTCTAAGAGGCAAAAATAGTCGATGGAACATCAGTATTTCATGATGATATTGATAGACAGCATTAAGAAATAAATACATACAATTAGCGACAAAGAAAATTGCAATCCAAGTCCACAGAGGCTGAGGGAGATTTGAGTGCCCTCCAATAGTGTCTGAAAAGGCTAAATAGTCTACATGGCTATAAGTGGAATAATTGGCAAAGAAAGAAGCAATGTAACAGACAGTAAAAAAAAAAAAAGCGTTCATGCTTTGAAAAACAACATGTGAACAAGCTCTGCAAGAGTTACTAGACCAACCTAATTAGTCCAAATTGATGGATATGATGCACGGACGATGTTGTCTTGTATGGAAGCTTCAGTCAGATCATGACTTGAGCCAAAAGTAAGCACAGTGGGGAGTTCGTGATTTGGAGGTATGGAAGCCCAGTAGGTTGGAGAGGAATAAATTCATAACATGGATATGACTGCTGAAGCCTATAGAGGTATTTCTTAACCCGCTCAGAATGGCTCAGATGCCCCCATCTTGCTTCAAGTCTGAATGGTCTCATTACGGTCCAGCATAAACAATGAACCCCAGTACCAACAGGCAAACTATATTTTAAAGCAATATTGCAACCTGAACATGTCAAGCTGCAAGAAAGGGCACCTCACAGCCCAGATTAATCCCCATTTTTAGCAGTGAGAGGTGATCTTGAAGCGAAACAGCGCCCTTTCATAGGAACTGACTTCATTTTCCAACATGCCAGCAGCTGCAGGGACACCGCTCCAGCGAACTTGGAATTGTATTGGCGCCGAAATGAGTGCTGAATGGTCGACAGTATGCCAAGAAGGTTGATGGACTGCCCTGGGAAGACTCAGAAGACCGCCCCCCCCTCCCCCAAAAAAAAAAAAAAAAAAAAAAAAAAAAAAAAAAATTTAAACACTCCTTTTAAAAACCCATGTTACTGAAAGTGTACAAATAATTTTGGCCATGAAAATTAGCAATTGCGGCCTAGAACTTCTGATAAAGACGGAACATTGAGATTTAGTGTAGGTTTTATATGACATTACCTACCATGATATAAATAGAAGTTAAAAATTACAAACAACATACATTATTTTAATTCATTTTTTCAAGTGTACAAATTCAATTTGGGACACTTGTATTTTGCTTTGAACTGGAATATGATTCCTTATCCTCTCAGATATTTGAAGCCGAATTTTCTGGCAAAAAAAAAAAAATAATAATAATAATAATAAAATCTCCGAATATACTAGAGTAGCACATGGCTTTCCTCCATGATATACCTTCATGAATGCTCGATGTTCTTGACTCTGTGGGGAAGGGGGAGTGGCTCACAAAGATACGGCTTCTCTGCTATCTCTATTTATTTTTTTGTGTTATATGATGTTCTTTTTGGGGATAGAGAATTGAGATGTTCCTAACCCCCCCTCTCTCTCTCTCCTCTATCTCTCTTTTTCTCTTTCAGTTTCTTTTTTTTTTCACATAATATTATTGATTTGATTTGTAATGTCCCTCTCCGCTCCCCTCCCCCCACCCCACCAATAAAAAAAAAAAAAAAATTGTTCTGTCAGTGAGTATATCCAGGACGCAAAATATACATAATTTAAAATGGGGGTAGACGTTACAAATATTTATGTAGCAATTGCTATAATTTAATGCTATTACTAAACCGTATAATGTATTCCAGACAGCAATACTGGAAAATTATTGAACAACAACAGAATATACAAGATCTGTGTGCATATACATGTACATTTTAAGCGCCATGATAGCCTTTTAAAATAAAATTAATAATCTAAAAAAATAAATAAATATTTTTCCTCAACTTTGAATATTACTTTTGATATTTCTTCTCATATTGTTGTGAACCAGTGGAGGTTCTATTCATCCTGGCATTGACTTTTGCAATGGCTCTATCTGGAGGTCCATTGCTATCCAATGCCCATGGTCTTCATCGTACAGATCTAGGAGGTTTGCTGTCGGAGCTGTTATCGTCAATGGTACATTTAATTGACTTTGATTTAATTGATTTAATATAGACTTATATCGGCCATCTCTGCAATACCCTGTTGGTAAGGGCGAATTCCACCACATGTAAACCACGGTGGCGCACGCATTTGTGAAATCATAACATTAAATTCGAACAAAATCATCTTTAGTTTCTCTAATTTTCGTAATGTTTTTTTTTTTTTCCTTATCTTTCTATATTAAAAATCACCATTAGAATTTCGAACATTTTTAAAATTGTTAATCACGGGTGGTAAAATTCACAGTGTGAAAACGGGAACATTGTGAACCATCTGTGGAAAACTCACAGCACAGATGTTGAAAGCATTCCACACTGATAATAAATATTTTCACAATGTCATGACTTGATTACAACGAATCAATTACTATATTCACACTGTGTGGTACACTGCCATAAGGCCTATAACTGATCCAGCGGGAATTGTGAACGGTATAATGCATTATATACCATGCAACCAAATAACTGATATCAAATGTCCATGATTCATAATAATGATGTGATATCTTAGATACTATGAACTCTAAAAGCTTTGAAGCTGCATATCACCTTTTCTCTGATACCTACTTTAAAAAAAAAAAAACAACACCAAACAAACAAACAAAAACGATTGAGCTAATAAATCCATAGGTTTTCCAGCCTACAGCTATCACAAGTTCCATGAAGAATCGGCAACAATCAATGAACATGCATTTATTTTGTTTCCTAAAAACTGTATGTGACACCAAAAATGCCATGTAGGTCCTATTCTTTTTATTTCTGTAATATGATTTATATAGGACCTACTACCGAGTGAGTCAGAAAAAAACTTTACACCTTAGCAAAAATGTAAAAAAAAAAATAAAAAAATTATAAACCCAAATTATTAACAGTAATCTAAAAGAGGTAACTTCTCCCGCCATCTTTTTTAGTACCAATTTGTGTGTTATATCTTTACGCTTGGATAACACGGGCATTGTTTGCGAACATGCAAAATTTTCGAATGTCCAAAGGGGGAATAAATCCAAAACAACAAAAGTTATCAAAAAACAACTCCATCCTGATTAAAATGCCATAACTTTTTTAACGACATTGTCTGCTAAATAACTTTGCAGGGGTTGTTGTTACACCATATCGACACAAGTTTGTGTGAAAATGATACGATTGTTGACGTTCCAAAACATGATGTTGACACCGTCGAAAGACAACATAATCACTTTTCAAAAGTATTTTAAGAGGCCTTTTAAATTTGTAGGTCTGTCAGGGACAGTACATTTCTTCGATGTGTACTCTTCATTGATACTTAATAAATAAATCTAATATTTACTCAGAATTCTAGTCGAAACTGTAGCAATACCTTTGTCAAGTAGCTCAAACATTTTTGTAAAATTATGCTATTTCATTATGAGAGGGCTTTTTTGTCAGTCTTTTGTTTCAATTTAATTCCCCGCTAATGCAACAATTCGAAATTTACAATTCGCAAACAATGCATCTGTTCATCCACGTTCAAGACATATCCACACAAAGTGTTACCAGAAGATGCAGGAGGAGTACTCTTTCAGAATATGCATAATAATTGGACTTATAAATAGTTTCTATTTATTGACATTTTCAGGTTGTAAAGTTTTTTTGACTCGTTCGTATCATGACTTGTGAACGAGAATCATAGATTAATGAAAGTGAAAACTAAAGACCAAACAATCAATAAAAAAGGAAAAACAAAATAAATTAACTAGTATAATCCTCTCAACTTCTCTTTCTCTCTCACCCCCCCCCCCCTTCTCTTCATCTTCGTCTCTTCTCTCTCTCTCTCTCTCTCTCTCTCTCTCTCTTCTATCTCTTCTCTCTCTCTCAGGCATGTAGTCCTCAATGATTTCCTACCATTGATATCAAGGGCGGTGCAAAACCATACCGCGGCTTGGTCCCTTCGATATGTACGATTCAACGCCAACTTGGACATGACACCAGGAAACCGCTGTCGTCATCGAAGAAAACCATTTCCTGAGTACCATATCTGTCTCGTTCTACCTGATGGGCTAACCTCGATTGGCAAAGCACTGCCAAACCACTGGTCCCCTGCTCTATGGATTCTCCGTGGTCGTCTGGTCATTACTGCGCGTAAAGTCAAGTATAACTCTCAAGGTCATGCATAAGCACTGGTCATGAACCACTTCGCAAACTAGTTCGCAATCTAAGAGTCTCTGGATTTTCTCGGAGACGTCGCTCCTTACTCTCAGTCACTCAGTGTAAAAACTAGAAGAAACGTCACCGTGACTTTCCCAACAAAAAAAAATTCCAGAAGAAATTGAACTTGTTTGATTTCCTGCAACGGAGAATCAGGTGACGTCGACTCTCTGCGACCCAGATCCCGATCCGACTAGTTGCGGAATGCGGAACTGTAGCTTTTGTCAGTGATGATAGGACTTGTATTTAAATGATTATATCTTGTTCCTTGGTCACCTGGAACCCTGGTCCAGTTATGGAAATAATAGATCGCAAAAATTTGTGCCTTCAGGCCCTGGGAGGGGAAAGCCCCAATTACTCCGCGCCCCTTGCAAAATTCGCCCGCATAAAAAATGATAAGGGGTGGGAATGAATGGATATACCCAGCATAAAGGTACGTAGGAAATAGAATATTTTATTTATTTATCTCCGATGTAGGGGCTTAATTAAAATGTGAGTAGGCTGGCTACTAGATGTGCTACACACCTATGTGCAATGCTCACCGGGTATATTGATATTACGTGTACCATGTGGGGCCTTACTCATCCTTTAATTGAAAATCGAGATATCGTTTTGTCATAGTCCGAAGACTCTAACATTCCATGAATAGTTGTAAATATTTTCTTTTCATATGGCCATGTTTCCAATGAGGTTGCTATACACCTTCTTCTCAAGCTAACTGTTGTTTTTGTTGGCGCCACTATATTCAGTATCTCGAGATTCACAACCTCTACGAATTAAATTTTTATCCTCTATTAAGATTTTAATTCGTCTGGTTGATTGAACAAAAAGGGAGGAAGCGGACATTTTTTTAATCAATTCTCTATCGTCACTTCCTTGTCATGTTAAATAATATTATCTGCAGGTATACACTCGAGCGGGGCTTCCTTCAATCCTGCCCGTAGCTTTGGACCTGCAGCATTCATTCTTCTCTGGTTATGGGGCAGTTAACATTACATCTATTGGTTGACCTTGCTCCTACGTGGATGCCTCTTTATTATCGGTATGTGTCAACAAATCATAAGGTCAAAATTATCCGGACAAACTTTATTGGGGTCAATTATCCCCATTGCCCCAAGTGGGATCAAAAAGTTACTTTTTTTCAGGCTGAAGAAGAATATGATCGGGTATTCATCACCTCTTAATACATCTGAGATCAACTGCAGTTACATATTGGAGCCTTTGGAATATTTCTAAAAAATACAAGGAAGCTTAAGTGTCAAAATAACTGTATCAATATTCCATGATTTATGATAATGAATGATGTAATATAAAAATCAACAATTATTAATCTAAAAGCCTTTGAGCTGCATACACCTTTATTCTCATGAACCATTAAAAAAATAATAACAAAACAAAAATTAAAACGAAACAACATTGAGCTAATAATCGTCATTTGCTTACATATATCTCCCATTATAGTCATTAAAAACAAATGTTTCATATTTCTCAACGAAGACTACCTACTCTAAGACTCTTTATTTTCTGCTGACAATACTCTAAACTTTCCAAATTGTTTTTTACATCCCACCGTCGTGTCGAGTCTTTTCTACCTGATAAATGTGATGTAAGGATTTGAAGAAACTTTGACATATTATTTAAAACAGCTTGGAAACGGTTGAGACTAGACAAAGTAAAAATGCGGTGGTCTTCTCGACGAAAAGAACAATATTCACCACGCTTGGCATTTTGTGTCCCCCCCCCCCTCCCACCTAAAAACTTCTTGGCATAATTTTGTCCGCGAAACTCTACCTCCTATTCGAAATAGATATAGGAATCTGAATAAAAACTTTCTTTTTAATATGCTTGTGGACATTGTGAGGATAATGATCATAACTGAAATGTAATAAATTTACCTAACGTTTCTGTCTTTTCTCCTTTCATCAGGTTGATTCTTGGAGATCGTAAGAAGCGTTTCATCCTCAAGCATTAAACCAAGAAGAGACATCATCAGTTGAGGGTTTGAGGAGAAGTATTCGCCAACAACTACAATTATTTCATTATTGAACTTAATAATGTTTTCCATTTTTGTCTAAAAATAGTAGGAAATCATTGGAAACAATTACGAAAGGGGGCTTACACAGTGGCGGATCCAGGCGGGGGCGCAGGGGACGCGCACCCCTCTATAATTTGAAAACCCCTCATGAGTGTGCTTGTTAAAATTGGAAAATTTCAGCGGCTCGCCCCCTTATCGGGCCTTGCGCCCCTCTATATTTTCAAATCCTGGATCCCCCATTTGCTTACATTAGTTCTTTTATTTTCCATTATAAAAAAAACAGCATTTGAACGCCTCCCCTCCCCCCATAAAAAAAAAGGAAGCTTACCATGAATATTATGTCTTCAATAACTATTAATAAACATGGAATCATGTGTCCCTGTAACAACACCTTCACGAGCCAGGACCCTCTTCTTACGAAATCTTTAAAAAAAAATATTTTCGAGGAGAGTAATATGATCATCATCAAACGCTTTATATTTCATTTTGCTGTTCATTTAGATATCTTTGATGAGGCAGGTGAACTGTATACTATGAACTCCGGCCTTTTTGTTTTTTTAAAGCTCTTTTTCTGTATATATTGTCTTTTTTAAATTGTTTTTTTTTTCAACGCTCTGTGATTTACAACTTTATTATGTGTCATATAGGTAAGAGTTAATCTTAGATAAAGATATATTTGAGATTCCAATCAGGCATAGCAGCTTAGAAAATAATAGCTTGTAAGAGTAAATTTGACTAAATTTCTGTGATTGTCATTGTTTTAAATATTATTCAATATTTTTGACAAAACATTTATTTACAGCAAATATTGAATGTTAAACAATTATTTACTTCTATTCTGTTCACGTCAGTTTTCTTTGTGCTTTTGCTAAGTCTAAAATTAAAATAAATTGTGTAAAGTGTAAACCATTGTAACAAACATCGCGTAATACATGAATTATAGGATAAAGTGATAATTATCTTATACTTATGGCAAAATTAAATGATTCAAATGTGTGACCGATCAAGTGCAATTATATACTATAGAGGTAATTCTAAAAACATAATGATATTGATTAAACGATACAATCATATACAGATGTAATTTTACTGGTAATAAACTTGCCCATTAGTTTGTAAACACAATCTGAGTTACATTTCTTATGTTATCGTGTTTATGGTTGAGAACATGAGTGAACCTTAGTTTGCTAATATTACTTTAAATTGTGCCATATATTATCATGATTATAGATGATTGAAAAGTGCCGAGATATCTATTATGAGGGGCTTTTATTGATGTCAATTAAGTTGTTGTGGCCGTTGCGTGTAATTGTTAAAATAATACAGTTTGAGAAAACGTTTTGTTTGGGTTTTTTTTTTGCAAAGAATAATTATCACGGATCTCCTTGATTGCAATATTTATCATTGGTGACACTCTGGTGTAAATAATCGTCAAACTTTGAGTCGTTTATATCGTTTCTTTAAGATGGGTATGACTTTCAGTTGACTTTCTCCTGGATGTCTTTGTGAGAGTACGAGTTGCCTTAATACAGCGATGAGGTTGATTCTTTCCCCTTCGAGTCTTTGTTGGTGATTCAATCTTATCGTCTTTCCAAACCATTTGATCGACGGCGCACTCGTGAATGAGACCCTTTTCCGTGGTCGTCTCTTATCGATGTCGCCTGATAGCTTTGATGCCGAGACGGGTTTCCCAGTGTGCCACAAGTGTTGATATCGTGTCGATATCGCAGTACAATGCCGATATCGCTGTGAGGTATTGCTGGAGCATTTGAGATATCTAGAGTTAACGATGTAGCCAACACATTCGGCTCGTATCGATGTTCGAGTTGTTGTTCCTACTTTCTAATCGGCAAGTCTTGTAGGAAGACTGGATAACCTCGCTGGCGGCGTCGACCAGGTGAGCACGATAATCGTCCAGTCGTATACGATCAAACTATTTTCGGTTTGATGGTATTGTCTCCTCGTCAGCTTCATCCGTGATTTTATCTACCATGTCGACGTCTGACAAAGGAGACGTCCTATCTACAGTACCATCATCATCCACAGGATCATTCTCATAGTGATCGTGACATTCAAAGCTACTTCATTCACTAAAGGAGGGCTATCGTCTGAGGAACTGCTCAGTGAAAGTTTTTGAAAACGCGTCGTGAGACTTTCTGGAAGAGGTAAATCCGCATTGTTTTTGAAGCCGAGAAACCTCATTTTCACTTCCGAGTGTACTTCGACTTGAGTTCGATACGAACGATGTAAAGGACGCCATCTCTGACTGGTTACCACACGTGCCATCTGGCTTCTTGTAGTTGAATTATGTAGACTGTGATGGTATCGTGGTTCGTCATATCATCAGTAGACGTAACATTCATTGATGCTCTTGATTTCATATCCTATTTCAGAAATAAGCATTAAAGGACAGGTTTACTTAGGCGGGCTAATTAACGTTTTAAAACTTTTTGAATTACAGATATCGACATTACATCTTTTAGATTTAAACTACCATCATTATAAAACTTATCTCGTGTTCTATGCTTACAGTCACACAGCTACGCTTACCTTGAGTTACGTCCTCGTTGCGTCCAAAAAGTCTTGCTTTTTTGTGGATCCCACGGATCCCTTCCCGTCAGTTAGCAGTGGAAATATAATGAAATTTCGTTCATCCAATAAAACTTCACCTTTTTTCATTTTCATTTACTAGTAGTATATTAAATTTATTTGATGAATGCGCATTTCTTTATTGTTATACGTGGGGTTTTTAAGGATTTTTTTTACTTAAATATTGTTTTCTGGTGTGTCTAATTGCAACATGTTTTAACTTTATCTTTTCTGGTATTAAAATTGTGTGTTTCTAACTGTGGAGAGTACGGTTATCATCTCCTGCATTATGCAGTTTATTTCCTTCACTTTCATTAAGTTAATTTATAGTCCGCTTATAGTTTTATACTTGCAATTGATCTTATATCACATATTGTTTTCGAATACTCATGTTGCATGTTGCATTCCTTTACACTATTAGTACTTTATTATTGTTTATATATTAATATACAAGTATATTGTAAAATCAACCATTGGAATTGGGACAGGAGGCTATATGCCACAGTAATTTAGTTAACTTTTTCTGTCCCTGGCGTTCCAATTGTTGATATTTTTAGTTTGTATTATTTATACAGAAATGTATTGTTCTTTGTAATTATCTTTGCCGAATAAATAATAATAACATAAGAAATAAAGGATGAAATAATGATAAAACAACAAAAACGTGACTAAACGTAAATGTCTGTGTGACTGTAGCATTAGAAAGAAATTGAGTCAAAAAGAGCATGAGATTTCGATTTTAGCAGAATCTTCGTCAGAGCTAAAATGAAAGAAAGATAAAGTTAAACAAGCAATTAGTGTGAACATGACAATAAAATATAAAATTTGGATTTCTGTTTAAATTGTTTGAGGGAAATCAAGCACTTGCTGTGAGAGAAATAAAACAAAATGAATCAACAAACAAAAACAAGACAGAGAAACACACTGTCAGCGAAGGTCTGAAGAATTTAAGCGCAAAAAGAATGAATAAGAGTCGTCGTGGTGAGCATATTGCTAAATCCATCATTTAGGTGAAAGTCATCAGTGAATGAAATCATGAAAAATGTTTCATAATTCTCCGGAAACTGTTCACAAGTTTCGTCTGTACCACTGGCGAATTAATAATAGCCAACAAGGTAGCAATCATGTGGCAGAAATAAAAGATTTCTTTTGTTCTGTTGCGATAGCTGGTTTAGCCTGTAGTGCAAAGACGTTTAATAATGCAAATTTGTTTCACCGATATAACAAATTACAGTCAGTTTCTTATGGTGAATATATTTTCTGCAGTAAATTAATTTTTACACATTTTGCTGAATAATCATGACCTCTGACTTTGGAAGCGCATCATCCTTAGCAACGGCACAACGAAATTTTTCTTCTCTGGATGTGCAGTTCATATCTAGCCTTGTATTGGTACCTTCTGGCCATTATTTCTTTGCATCCCTTTGGTTTACTCACCATTGTAATCATACAAGAATGTTATTTTCCTTGTAATTTATTCTGTTGTAGAAACTTTTCCTCCTTTTCTTTAATAAATTTTCTTTGGACAAAAAGCTTGCAAGGGTCACTGCATCCCATCAAAATATAGTCTACAATGCTTTTATCGAGTTCTTAGCTCTGCATGCCGGTGCCGTCGTCTTGCTTGCTGTGTGTTTGTTTAGCGCAGGCTAGGTGCCTTCCCGTTGTTCTGATATAATACGTCACAAACCTGTAGGGGTTGTTATTGGTGCAAAGTATTACAAGTTAGCGTGACGTAACAATGGCATGACTTCGCGGACAGCGGTCGCACGATCTGATTGGTTAAAAGTATTAGATGTACGCTTGACCTCATGAGGTCATAAAACTTTTTGCGTATTATGATTGGTGCAAAGAGGAACAAGTTAGCGTGACGTAACAAAGGAATGAGGCATAGACAGTGTCGCATTTTGTTGATTGGTGAAAAGTTACTCGTGACTTGAAAATATATATTACGAGTGAAAATCTTCGGCCCAAATTCTCAAAGGTGGATTTCACAAAATCCGTGGTTTCAACGCTAGGTTCTTTAAACGTTGTTAGATACCTCGCCATGTGCATGGATTAACAAGGTGGTGAAATTATGAACGATGACGGCTTTAATTATGTTCATTGCTCTAAAGTTATGTTGCAATTAAATTCATGTCCCTGTTTGGCGACTAGGTTATTTATGATAAGAACTGTCATATTACAACTGGTCCGTACTTTATCCCCAAAAAATGAAGGGTCAAATTGACCCCATTCCAGGTCAATCCGGGTCATACGCTCATTCCGGGTCAATCCGGGCCATATGCTCATTCTGGGTCTATTGGGGTCGTAATAAAATATGACGATGAACTGAAATGGGCTTAATTTAATCCTGTATATTTAGAGTGTAAGCTTTGCTTTGAAATTTGCACTGCACAAGTCATGAATCGTATTTTCAGCATTCATCGAGTTTAATCATCTCCAAATATCTAATAATTTCCAGTCCATTGGATATTCTTGTGCGATACAATTGACAGGTGATTAGATTTAATATACTATCATAACGAACTGTCGGCATGCCCTTATGAGCTGATGGATTAGTGAGATATACAGTTGTAACTCATCAAGATAAATGGAAAAGAGCAGAGATGAGGTAGAAAGAAAGGTAGGCCGACAGAGAGACAGAGTAGAAGAAGGATAAGAAAAAAACAAGAGAAACAGAGAAAAGGAGAGAGAGGGGGGAGATAGAAAGAGAGAGAGGGGGAGGGAGAGGGGGAGAAAGATACAATAGAACTTTATACAAAAACAAAAAGACATTTTGACAATCAAAATGATAGATTTGCATTATTATATTGCTTGTTTGTAAATGATTATCATTTATACATTTATTTTAATCTGACAAACTTTTACCTTTGTTTCAGCTGTGGAAATGTTCTACCAATGTCGCATCGTTGATGATAACATGTTAAAGTGATACGAGTTGAGTTAAAAACTTAGAGAACTCTATTCAATTCTGTTTTGCTCTCCTTAAACTTTGAAATACAATTCCGTTATTATTTTCTTCTGTGCTAGAGTGGCTAGATAATTTGATGGGAACCATCAAATCAGGGAAGGTGTCACCTTCCTGATCAAATTGTTTTTTTTAAACAGTATACATACACGCACGGAGAAATAACGCAGCATAGCTTTCTCCAGAACGTCGCAAACTCCACCTCGCATATTTTCCTTAAAATGTTTCAATCCATATTTGGACATTTCAACTTTCTACAATATCATATCTATACAGTGGGTCCCAGAAAAAAAGTAAACCCAACTTGAGAGCCTCAGATTTGTATAGCTTGTGCGACGCTTGAATTTATTTCATAAGTAACTCATAATTCTATTCAATGATATCAAACTTATACCTGTGTTGTGATGATGACTGAGCAGTTGGGCTTCAGTGAAAAATATGTACCAAGCTTGAGCAAAAGCAGCCCTTGCATTTCAATAAATTAAGTAATCCTTTGTCCCTTATGAATGGACTCAGGAAGGCTGACCTCAAACAAACAGTGATGATTAGAAAGCCAGGGCTGCTTGTGAGAAAAGTTGGTACAAGTGGTTTTAGACCAAAGTTAAAAACACAAGTGCTCAGTCATCCATGACAAAACAGGTATAATTTTGCTATCACTGGATAGAATATGAGTTACTCTTTGTCATGATAAAAAATAATGACACATAAGTTATACAATTTTAATACGAGGCTCTCAAATTTGGGTTTACTCTTATTTGGGACGCACTGTATAGCATAATCACTGATTTTCAAATCGATTACTATTTGGCATGACGTTAACATAACAGGTGTTGTGCATCATAACATTGAGTATACGTATATATATACATACATGTACATATATATATATATATTATATAACATTTTTAACAGACAAATATAAGTACCCCACATTCATCCATTTCATGGACTAGAAAATAAAACCACTAAACCTCAACTGTGGCCTAAACAAGTTAGGTATAAATCGCCTACTCCTTGTTTTTCAATCCTGAACTATAATGTCACTCGAATTTTAAAAAAATCATTATTTATGTCTTGAGTTTCATAATCATTGTACCCTAAAACATCTTGTATCATATCAGCTGACATCTTTAAGCGATGTGGAGATGAAATTACCGTCATCCAATAGTGTGATGCCGGTATATATTTCTCTCTCCCTCTCTCCATCTCTTTCCATCCCTCCCTTCATCCATCCATCCATCCATCTTTCTCAGTAGACATGGCAGAGCATGCACTACTGCGTGAATAATACTGCATGCCCAAGGCCTTAAAGGCGTAAGCCAAAAATGAAACGATTTCTTTCTCCATCTTTGGACATGGTCGCTTCATTATGCACGTGACATCATTCTGATTCTGTCAGGTTAAGTGGCTGCTAGTTATTGAAGAACCATTCATGAAAGATACTACGCTTCATATTATTGCAGAGGTATAGAACCTCAATATTGTACATTGTAATGTTGCACGATATCATTATTAATATACATAATAACAAAAACAAACTGCACGTAGATGTAACCACTATTGCAATGACGATTATCACATACTATAATATGATTTGTCATTATCCCGGGAAATAATATATGATTTTTAATTTCATTTATTAACCAAAGATCATCTACTCTTACCAAAAGAAATGTGCTGTAGCCTGATCGAAATGGCCATTGAATCCAGGCATGGCAAGGTATTTTCCGGAACGTGCCGATGGATGCAAGTGAAAAATAAGATAATTCTTTTTTTGTGAAACGCGTTTTGAAGCAATATTGTGTTAAGCGCTTTTTTTTCTTTCTTTTTTTCTTTTTTTCATTATTGTTATAATGGCCTTTGTTCGATGTCAATATGTGCGATTTAACTAGGATACAGAAGTGTTGACGATCACATCAGAGCGACAGTACGTCCGCTTATAGCTCGATCGACAGCAACACGATGTCATTAGGAGCTCGATCGTTTCACATTGCTTAATTGGACGTTTGGGATAAATTGTATTGCACATCAATCCGGATGAGTCCCATCAAACTACGATAAGTCACGATCGAACCACGACGACCACGTCTGGGGATTCGTCAATCATTTGCTTACATTGCCGTTGAGTTATATATTAACGTTACGTATTACCTCCATTCAAATGTGCCAAAGCTACTTTGTACAAAAACCAGTGCTATTCCTTCCTCTACTATGCTCAAAACATCCAATACATTCAAGTGCAATAATGATTCCTATATGCTAGGCATTCTTCTTCATCATATTCAAAACATAACTTCTCAGATAGATTTTTATAAATCTTTCTGCTCGTTACCCAATATTATTGTTTACAAGACGACAATCTCCTATTGACAATGTCATGTGATTGGATTTATACTTTGTAGAGAGATCAAAATATTGCCACCAATGAGAGTCCATACGATTACATGTCTCCGTCTGCGCGTCCTGTGTTTGGGATGTCGAAAAGGAATACGACCGAGCTCATAAATTCGCTGACCCGGCGAGGTGATCTCACGAATCTCCATCGCAGTACTTTCTACACGGTGATGACTGGGGTCCTGCGAAAAGCCACAGAGAAGCTCAAGTAAAGCTGTTGAAATAAATAGAGAAACAACATAAACAAGAAGGTATAACTGTTAGTTTGTTATCACGCCCCTTCTCTCTCTCTCTCTCTCCCTCTGATTAAATTTTCTTTTGATTATGTTCATATTTATTATATTCTTTATTTATTCTGTAGTATTTAATCAATATTGTGAAAGGTAGAAGAAATATGAATACAATCTTATTTTATTTGATCTGACTTTTACCCCCATCCCCCATCAATTCCCGCAAACTGTCTTTTTCACGTTCAATTAAAATTATAAGCTTTATTCACTATTTCAAGATGGCATTTTATTTTCAGGGACAGTTCATATCCTTTAAAATAATCATCTTGAACATTTTGAAATTAATATGCTAATTGAATTTAGATCTTAATAATCATGAGAAAACACGTGCTGCTCTCCGTTATGTTTTTACAGTAAATTTCATAAATCGCCATTTTTAAGAGAAATGTTATTTGCATCCCCGATGCATTTGATATATCATTGTATATACACGCCTCTACAAACAAACTTTCATCAAAATCATGAAGAAAAAAAATGGAATTTACTGCACACAAAATAATAGCTCGCAAGTGACGTCACATATTAGTAATCAAAGCTCTAAACATTACGATTTTCGTTGTTCTTTGATGAATTTTCGTCAAATTTTAATTCTATGTGTCCGTCATTTTTCTGCTTCTACTAATGCCAACACAATTATTTGGGTTGGGGGTTGGCCTTTGGCTGTAAAGAAGGTCTTCATTATTGGCCATAGGGGTATATTCAGTCGGTCTTCTTCCTCTTGTTAACACTTTGTTTTGTGCTGGGTAGGGGCCGTCGGCCCCCTGGATTCGCGCCTGTTTAATGGTCGCAAAACTTTTGAAAAGCCACGTCCACGTCGTGTTCGATGCTGGTATCCAGTGAAGGAGTGGGTTTTTTTTTTTTCTTCATTTATTTATTACTTTCATTTATTTATTTATTTTTATTTTATTTTATTTTTTTCATTTTATTCATTAGGCCTATATTCATTTTTTTTTCTTTTTTTTTTTCTTTTTTTTTTTGCGGCACAATATCGGGGAAAATACAAAAACGCACGTAGAAATAATGGTCATGGATGCTCATTTTAAAACTGAGGTAGTATTTAGCGTATTGTATCTATAAGGAAATTACCTAAATCCAACTATCAATGATTAAACATTTATTATCATGATTACGGTACCTTTCCTACCCTGATGACATCACGACCCTCCATCATGACGCAACAGTCCTCAGCGTAGATAGAATCAACTACCTGCTCTAACTGACGGCTGTTGTAAAGCTCGTCGTACAAGGAATGGGCTTGGACTATCGCCTCCGTGATCGTTGAGTCGAGTTCGTCATTGCCTACGCCATAGACGACGGTGCACACGCCATCGTTGTTGTTAGTGATCAAGATCGTTCTGTAAGGAACAATTAAACACAATCTCGATTGAAAGGTTAGCCATGAAACTCAAAGCATAATATTATTATTATTTCATTTCAATAGACACGATTATTATCCAAGCTGGACAAGCGATTTTAAATTAAATTTACTGTTATTTGAGTTACATTAAACATATTCTTATGATGTCATAATTACTATGGTCGGTATTCTCGAAGGGTGACTAATAGGCATACTAATACGTCATCCTATGTTCGAGACAGCCTGGTTCGAGACAAAAGCAACTAACTTTAGTCACCTTCAAGAATACCTGACATTAAGATTTTAAACCTAGATGTGTCATAAGTTACTATCAAAACTAACATTTCATCTCATTATTTAGTGACATGGTCGAGATTGAGGTCGAGGGTGGTTGATTTATCTTTTATCCAATCAATAGTTGACACAATCATACATATGACTATCATGTTCTATTTGTGTCATACACCATTCCGGATCTATTTCCAAAATTATGGTATGACCCCAATCACCCGAGATCCACGTATGGCCAAAAATGGAATATTGTTGATTGGATTTGATTTGATTTGATTTGATTTATTGTTTCACATTCCACAAAAATGCAAATAACATTTCATAAAATCAGTAGGATTAAGGATGGTGACGAAACAACAAATATTTCATGATAAGGCATAACGTGAAATATGAGGAACCTATTAAGAAGCAAACTTGTATAATATAGGTTCCCACATACGAGAACAATAATTATACTAATACGTTTTCCCGGTCAAGTTTAAACTATCTCCGATCAATTTGACATTTCTTACAGTCAAGCACTTTCGTCCGAAATGTGATCGCGATTAAAAATCTAAACGTTAATTAAATTATCCGATAGCTCCGCTCCATGAGTTATAGTTTAAATTGATTGAACATAAACGAATTCGATTACGAAGAGTTTAAAATTGACCGGGAAAACCTATATGTTAACGCAATTAAGTCAAACAAAATAAAGACATGATTAACAAAATGTACTGAAAGTTGATTACATGCCTATATCACTGTAAAAAAATAATACAGCAAAGTGATGTCAGCAGAGTCGCCATAACAAATGTAATTTGAAATAACAGTTTTGCTGTAAATTTCTCCTCTAATAATTAATGAAAGAGAAGAAAAGAAATCATTAGAGTTCTATAGCTGACATATTTGATTAAAACGGAACAATTTAATGTGTTACTCCTGATGTATATTTCGTTCTCACGTAATTATTTGCAAGAGAAATTTACAACAAAACTGTTTTTTAAATTACATTTTTTTTATGGCGACTCTGCTGACACAGATTTGCTGTAAGAATACAAATATTTTTTACAATGTAGTCACTCGAGAAAACGACAAAAAACGGCTTATGATACGACTTATACGATGGAGAATGAAATATTATTTTGATTCTACGCTTTTAAATAAAATAGGAGGGTGATTGAATAATCTGAACGTCAAGATTGTTCCAGGTCCCGTGTATGGGTAAGTTTTAAGGACAAGAACTTTACGTGCGGGAAACAGATGAAAATTGTGCGATTGTCTGGTGGGATAGGAATGAACTTCATTTTTTTCCTTTTTTTAAAACATATTAGTAAAAAAAACACTAGGTAATTCACCCTTTTGAAGTTGGTACATAAATATCCTACAAAATAGTGGTAGAGGTTGATTACTTTCAATAACTTGTTTTTAAAAAAAAATAATGGATTTGAATGTGCAAGGAAATCTGCTGAAGAAATAGTCCTGACGGCTCTTTTCTCATGTTTCTGTATATTTTTAAGTATACATGTAGATTCAATTTTCGTCTTGGAGAATTTCCACAGTTTATTCCATTGTTTAAATATGGTAATAATCATGTAGAATATAATAATCTCAAGTTTAGATAATAAGGTAAACATATTGGAAATTAGTCATCTCGTAAAATGTACTCAATTTTATTCCAGCTGACGAAGTATACTTAGTCTCATGTCTAAAGCGCCACCTTCCCCATTAATATAAAACACCAACCAACGTCATGAAACGTATGTGAATATGAAGAGGGCTTGTTTGGTGTACAGAAGTTTGATTACAGCAAACTTGGTAAGGTTTGGTTAACAAATATTACCCAGTAAAACAAATCATTACTCATCACAATTTCAAAACGTCATCTTAACGGGACTGGGTGCCCTGGGGGCATTTCACCAAAGGATTTTGTCGGACAGTTTTTATCCGACAAACTGTAATCAGCTCCTGACCTGATCTGATTGGCTGAGAGCAAATTTGTCGGATAAAATGTCCGACAAGTCTTTAATGAAATGCCCCCCCCCTGATACGGCTGTCATTTTTAACAGTGATTACAAGATTTGTAAAAGTAAATCGTTTTTTGGCGGCTTAAAACACTTAATTTTGTATAAATAGTATGAAGACGAGATTCAGGTCTACAGATTTTTTCTTATCATTGATATAATATTTCAGCTCACATCTGAAGAAGCATGTAGATCATTCTCCATATAAGTGCTTGGCCGGGAATCGAACCCACGATCTTTGCATCCCCATGTGATACAACCACTAGGCCTATATATCACTGTTGCATTATATAAACGACAACTTCTACGTAAGTGATAGAGCTAACGGAATGCCGACGTTATTATATCACTTTCATCTTATAATACTCAGAGGGAGATATTTGAATTGTATTTGAGCGGATTGGAGTTGGTGCAAGGAGGTACACAGGCCGATGATAAACTTTGTGTTGTTTCTTAGTTATCTTTCTACAAATTAATTTGTTTACCCTTACATGTATATGCATTAATTCAATGGTCCTATTCAGTTATTCATTCGTGTGGATAATGGTCATAAATCCTCTATATGCGATTTTATTCTTTTTATCAGAGAGTAGATTAAACTATGAGTCATGGCTCTTCAATGTTTACAATCATGCAAACTATTTGTTAATCACAAAACTTATTCATGAGAGCGCATAATCTCTTTTCACTATAGGCTGACCCACTAATAAATTTGTTTCCGTGTTCATCGATGCGTGGTGTAAAACAAACGAATGTATGAATCATGATAGTTCTGTAAAGTCTGTCATTGTTATGTATACTGTCTAAATATGAAAGAGTGAATTTGTGATTCTACTTTTAGAGTGAAGGAATTCCTTTCACTCCGAATCGATTGGACAGGCTCTTATTATCAGTTCAGTTCAGCTGTCTCACACAGAGTGAGCCTAATTTTGGTTCAATTTCGATCGCAGGTTGGCCTATTTTCGCCAGTGAACGATATTTTGCACTCAAAGATCAAAGATCTCCAAAGATCCGTTGTATCGTGGCCCTTATTCTAAGTTACAAATGAGGTTTTGAACCCTACGAACCAGGTGGCGCGGAGCGTTTTTGAAAGTGGAGGGGCTGAGCCGAAAGTGGGGGGGCTGAACAGGCTAAAAATCACAAATGTATGGTCATTTTTGCATTTTGTACACGTTGGCTGAAAAAAGTGGGGGGGGGGGCTGCAGCCCCCCCCCCCCAGCCCCCCCGGCTCCGCGGCCCTGCGAACCAATTCCACTGTATCAAGTCCGATAGTGACATTCAACTGAAACCATTTCTCCTTCCACGCGAAAAAAAATGTTTTTTTTTCTCATCCGTTTTATGTGAGATTCCACTCGTTATTATACATTAAATGCTGTGCATTATCGTGTGACAATCATTGTCCCAGCGGTCAGTGGACTTGACTTGTAACCGATAGGTCTCCGGTTCAAAACCAGTCCATTATTATGACAATGCCTGTCTGATGTAAAACATGTACAAATCCTTTTGTTAATAATAATAATAAAATAATATATGGCTTCTTATATAGCGCTCAGGTCGGTCAGGCATGGGGCTTTACAAAGAATATGTTACACATTATTACCCCGGTCATAGCTGTGTTAGTTAAATAGTTAGATATTTTTATGCATTATACCTTCACATTTATGTGTTGCCAAGGCATGTGAATCTGCTAACATGCCTCATTGAAACGGCTGTGGTATATCCTTTTGGTGAACATATAGGCCCGAATTCACAAACGTGGTTTAGTTAGTCCATGGTCTAAATCAATTGTTTAAACCACGGATTTAGACCATGGTCTAAATGTTTGTATTCACAAACCACCTGATTTAGACCATGGACTAACTAAACCACGTTTGTGAATTCGGGCCATTGGGTGTTTAGAAAAGCAAATAAAATGAAAGGGAATAAAGAGACAAGAAGAAGTTGAAATATGATCCAAATTTACACTGACATGAAACTGTTGTACCTTTTACTTTTACCTGTGGAAAGAGGGAAGGAAAGAACAAGATCCACTCTAATATCACATGGGCACTATATTATCACCAAACACAGATGGTTTTGTTTCACGTGAAAAGTTTTCCTTTGTAAAATTTTATGCTAAATTAATCTGCATACTAATAGGTCATGAGAACATTTTTATATTATTCATGGTTTATGATTTATTGTAGGCCTACATGTTACATGAAATGAATCAATAATTCCATCAAAACATAATGACTAAGTTATTTCATTAAAACAAAAAAAACTAACCATTACTTACGGATATTGGTCGTATATCTTGATTGACAATTGGAAATTGGGTGATCTTTAAAGAGCGGTTGAATCCCGTAAAGATTGAAATTGAATCTGCGTCAAAATTGAACTTGACTCGAAGGATTGATCCCTGCAAATTGACATCAAGTATGTCAGGAAGCGGTACACATCTTATTCATTACACGATGCGGACTCGGCATCAGGCTCAAACTCCTCCCTTTCCTCCTAAACACATTCCACAGTATACGACTACAGGTGTTTTAATGTCAGATTAGGAGCATGGCACGGCGACGGAATCAACCGGTAGGAGCTCTCCTCAAAAACGCACCTGAAAATCATTATGCGAATAAAATCATTGTCTGCAAGTGTCGTCTGCCTATAGTTTTAATTCAACACACTGCACCGTGTCCCCCTTGGCGAGCTAGCCGGCTTGACATTACACACATGCAGTAGCAGACTGTAATATGCATGACACTCTGAGCGGTGCTGTGGCGTAACGCGGGAAAATGCGTGCTTCAGAACGAGGGATGCACACATTTCAAAATGCTTCCTTGAAATACCAGCTCCGATAAGACGCTACGCTACTTACACTCACATGCAACCTGTCAAAAATGTTTTATTTCAGGTATAATTTATGGATATCAAAAGAGAATACAACATTCGCACTTTGTAGTGTTCTTTAATAAGATAGAGAGTGTTGGGTTTAATCTGAAACTTGGTGAGACTGAATGGCGCATCATTCATCGCCTGAGGTGTTTATGGCGTCACCTCCCATGAGTCCTGACTATTTATAAACCAGGTTCATCTCCTACATTCGTTTTATTGCAGGAGTAAGAGATTCTTTTCATTAACTTCAGCCCCGATAACCGTTATCAATTTACATGTTCCAAAATATCATGATCATAAATGTGTGTTGGTGTATTGGATATGCCTCATGGACATTTACTTCAATGAAACTTTATCTAATTTCCAAGTTAGCCTGAAGATTTGTTTTCATTATCTGCGGAATTATTCAATCTAATAACGACTCTTCAGTCACACTTGACGTAATTAAAGCTGAAGGATACACAGAAAATATACAGGTTGCACTAATTTAATGGATTTTCAAGTAGATATATAAAATTCTTCATCAACAACAAATATTTAGCAATATATAAAAATAAATCATAACTAAATTGATTTTGCATTATTTATCATTTCAGAATTCATTATTCATAATAATAGATAACCCTCCCCATTAATTGTTCCAATTTATATTATCTATATGGCATGGGCTTGTCTGCAACATTACGTTGTGGACAAGCGAACTGATTTCATAATTATATCCAAACATTATCATATTAAGATAATTTGAATTGAATTGAATTTTAATTTATTTATTCCACATAAAAAATAAGGTAATATATATATATATATATATATATATATCATATGCAATAAAATAACATTGAAATATATATGAATAAGATATTTTAGGAAATGTTCATGAATACTCGCATATTTAACAAAAGACATGGAAAATGGTTCAGTCGTATAAAAGCAAATGAGGCTTGAAAATCATGAACCATACGCATTAATAATTAAAAAATGAAAAAAAAAAATGAAAAAATGAAGAAAAAAACCCCCCTAGAGTTGTATAAAGAGATGTGATATCTTTTATGTAGTCTTTTAAATGAGTTTTTGTAGCGGATAGAATGCAAAGACGAAGGTAAAGAATTCCAATCTGGCCTGATATAAAAATATCATACGCAAAAATGAGCCCTTAAAATCCAATGGGGGTATACTCCCAAGTGTCCCCCCTAAACACTCAGAGCTAAGCCCATTCAAACCTATATCTACGTCACTCTCATGGCAATGATAGCAAACACACCGTTATGGATTTTGTTTTAGAAAGAAAAAAAAAGAGAAAGAAAAAGAGGTGTATGATGAGTCATATCTAATGCAAACTGTGTTTATTGATAGAACTATTATACACGGTGTACCAATGCGGAAACAAACAGCTGTTTCGTGTGTATATAGGTCTTATCAGATTAAAAATATGAAACATTTGTGAAAAGATATGGATTAACTGTTGTGTAATATTGATAGGGTTTCATATGAAAATATATACATGACTTTAAAAACTCATGTATAAATTTTAATTTTATCCCGTAATTTAACATGGGAAATATTTTATACAATAAACTTACAGTGGGGTAAATTAAGAACACCAATTTAAAGCATAATGGTGGAAGAGAATAGAGAAGGGATGAAAAGAGTGAGAGAAAGGGGGGGATTACAGACATGTATGATCATATATATATTGAGAGGAGAGTGAAACATGTCGAATGGTTTGTAAGAGGTTATGGAGTGTGGGAAAGTCAAAAAAAAAACAAGGACAAATAAAATTGAGAGTGATAAATAGAGAGAGAGAGACAGACAGACAGACAGACAGACAGACGGAGACAGACAGACAGACAGAGACAGAGACAGAGAGAGAGGCAGATAGACAGACAGACAGACAGACAGACAGAGACAGAGAGAGAGGCAGAGAGACAGAAAGACAGAAGACAGAGATACAGAAAGACAGAGAGACAGAAAGACAAAAGGGAGAGAGACAGAGAGACAGACAGACACAGAGAGAGACAGAGACAGAAAGACAGAAGAGAGAAAGATTGAGAGACATTATGTTAAGGGAAGATAGAAGTAAATGAAAAATACGTATAGGATGGAAAGTGGGAGAAGGAAATTGTAATACTAATAGAAATGTATTTAGAGAGAGAGAGAGAGAGAGAGAGAGAGAGAGAGAGATAGTGGGGGCTGACAAAACAACAGAACAAAGAATTATAATACCAAAGAGGAAGACTTATGTTGTTTTAAATTATCTACAATAAGAGAATTCTTGTAAGAAACATATATTTTATAAAATTTTCATTTATCTAATAATTTGAACAAAGTATTATTTTATCGAGGCACGTTGTCATACGGATATGATTATGCATGCAGCCATTGTACAAGTGCGCTGAGTCATCATCATGAACATGATCTGATCATAATGTGACATTGTGATCAAAGGTGATATATAGTTACAGAGTCAGCCAATTAAATATTGACCCAGAATATCATTGACTGGTATAATGTTCATTGTTATATTAGACATGCATCTAACATTGCCCATAGGCACATTTCTTATTTTTGTCTATCTTTTTTTTTTATTTACTACAGCTAGTAGTAGTAAAGCACTATTTCATAGCTTGTACTTACTTTATGTTGATTTTTTTTTCCTTGTCGCTTTTAATTGGATCTACGATTGCTAGTATTTGTATTAGCAAAATACCTGTGAAACTATTGCTAAATACTTTGTGAAAATATATATAAAGATGATGTGGTCGAATCTCTCTCTCTCTCTCTCTCTCCCTCTCTCTAAATAAAAACGAGTGAAAAGTTCGCTCTTAACGGAGTGAATTTCAAAAAGAGTGAATTAAGAGTAAAATTCAAGTGACTTTAAAGTGAAAATTTATATTTTCACTCTTCGAATGATCCGTGAGGGATGAGTGAAATTGTGTACATTCACTCAAAGTTCACTCGATATTCACTTTTAATTTACATTTATCTGATATTCATTCCTTAAAGAGTGAATATTGTCACTATTTTTTTTTTCCCAGAGAGATAGAGAATTAAATCGGCGGACTAACGATCACAAGGTACGCAGTTCGAATCCCATCTATTCAACGTCCTTTTCAAGACATGTGTATTACAAACTATTTGCCACACTCGACCCAAGAGAGGCGAATGGGTACCGACAGGAAGAATCCTGTGAGAGTCTTATCAGGGTAGCATAATAGCCGGGTATATTATAATAGATATACCATCATAACCACTTGGAATATTATATTCCTCTAATACAATATTTCAACGATATCATATTGCAGGAATACAATTGGATTTCTGTAAATACTGGCTATAATATGTGAAATTTCTGTATAATGATTTTGTGAATAAAAAAGTTTTTTTTTTCTTGTAAATACTGTAAAGATGACTGATACAATCAGAATCAGTATCTAGTGCATTGATTTTGAACAAGATGTACAAATATTGTTTTTTCCTCAAAGTTAATAACACCATTATTTATTTGGGGCTAGCCTCGATTAACATGTTGCTATTATGGTTGCTCCAATGGTCGAATGTTTTTTTTAACCGTGACGTGATGATAGTTGGCGCTCATAATATATCCACCTTGATGTTTCTGAGTGCTTAGTGCTAAATAATTCAGTGAGCTTCGGTAATGAATTCAATTCAATTCATTTCAATTATTAAATTGAAACTAAAGCTTGATTTGCATTTTAAAAAACGTAGTCAAGAAAAAAAATGCAATCTTATGGGAATGTTTTAAATCCTATTTTCTCTATCATATATTTCGATAATTAGCAGTAATTTCATTGGGAATCAAGCTAAGCATGTAATCAATATGAAGTAAGTTTGACCCTATAGATACATTCATTCGTGGATCATGATGTCTGTTCACTCGTCCAAGGCATCATCGTAAAGATTGAATTTGTGTGAAACGTATATGCGTATTATTTATATTCAAACAATCTTTGCACCCATTTTCAAAGATTATGAATTTCCGTTTAAATTATATCTTAACTATTATGTGAACGCGATCATTATAGTGGGTTTATACAGCAAACGAATTATTTGTTTTAAAGCATTGTCTGAAATATTATATTATAACAACGTGATCAGGTGAATATGTATGACCGTAAAAAAAAAACAAATAACTATCATTCAACAATGCATAAAAATAATGTGAGCGTAATATATGCCTGGCTGTCTGCATACATGAATAACTATTTGTTTTTAATGGTTCAAAACAAACAGTGATCGGGAAAAAATGTATGTCAATGGGATTATGTCTGCATGATATTCACTTTGACTCGTCCATACGGAAGCTAAACATGGCTATGTTTGGAATTGTGTTTGTAAAGACAAATAGTCTAATATAGCTGGGAATCCACAACTAAAAAAATGTATGTCTCAACGATAGCACAGCAAAAGACGCCATATTATGAGCTGTTTGAGCATGTTTAATAAATCATATCTAAAATCTTGTATGTGATAATGTGAACGTGCCCTGTATATCGCCGGATTGCACCTGTTAGCTTGCAGGCATCCTACTACATGCAGACAATGTCTAATGACATGTGCGCGCTTTAACGTGCGCTTTAACGTGCTTTATTAGACATCTCTGCATGCATACTCTCTATCGTGTATCCATCTAAGATCTGCGCTATGTTTACATCGTCTGTTGTATAGGTGTATATCTATCTACGCTCGTTGACACCTTACAAAACGACTTGCCACATGGGACAACATTCAATTTGTTATAGATCAAAGGAACCTTCACTTAATTGACTTTGCTACATGAACATTCACAGTCGGTTAATTACATTACCAAGTACAATCAGTGGTCACCATCGTGAAACATTACGTTCTTTACCGGGATAGTTTCATTTGCGCGATGTATCTGCCAAATCAGACGGTTCTACTTTTACCTCTATAAATTTGAAGATGTTTTTCAGTCGACATAATTTCGTCTTGAAAACAAACTAGCTCTGACTGCCTCAATAAAGGTCTTCTCCCTTATTCATTGGCTTGGTCCACTATACGTATAGCAGCCTTCAGGATCTTTAGGACTGTCTTGCACTGAAGGTTGATCCTTCTGAAGGCTCCTGGGTTCTGTTAGGGTGGAGCACACTATATATGTGTGCCTCTCCATCAGCTAGCTTTAGCTCATGTTCATACTTCAAAATGGCCGACACACCATCTTCATGTAAAGCTGCGGTTCGTGGGTTCGTGTTAGAGAGGCGTCGTTTGCAAATGACCCTCTTCAAGTTTGAAGATCTGGCTGGAATATCAACCAAACTCTACTCACCCCAGGCGCACATGATGTACCCAGGATGCAGTCAACCTGCTGAGAAATCACCAGGTTAGGTTCACTTCTTCTACTCTACTCTCTCTTTAGTTCTGTCTGTTTATAGGAATTTTCGTCTTTGTTTGTGTCTACCTTGTCTGTCTCTTTATTTCTCATACCCTCCGTTTGACCCATATTTGAAATTATACCATTGTGCATATCACAATATTATTAAATATTCATTAATATATTCATTATATCAATGAATTTGCAAACCTAAATCACCATCAAAGTAGCAGTATATGTGGCCAACCATAAGCATACTAGAGTCATGTGGATTTGGGATGTAACTGAGGCACTCTATCGATTTTCGTAGGTTTTATCATGGACATATTACAGAAGGTGAAAGGGCGTCGAAAAGCATTATCAGATACTTTCCATCTTGAAATCGCTTTAAATAGAAATTTGTAAAAGGTCACATAATATAAGGTTCTACCTGAACTGAACAAATGGTAGGGCCTGTTATCAGGGAGATATATCTCCTTGGTTATATATCTTGCATTCAGACAGCCAAGCAAGCGTGTATTAATGATCACGTTATTATTATTATGATTAATGTATACCCCCCAAAAAAATTTAATCGAATCTACCTAGATTTTGCTTAAAGCTGTTTTCCAACTCTAACCTGTAACATCTTGACTGTCCATTGGCGGATCCAGGATTTGAAAATACGGAGGGCAGCTCGAATATTTGAGACTCTACTACCGAAAATATTCCAACTTTAACATGTTCAGTCAATGAGTGGTTTACAAATTATAGAGGGGGTGTGCGTTCCCTGTACCCCCGCCTGGATCCGCCACTGTGTCTCCCAGAGAAGTTATATTGTTTTAATATATATATATATTCTTTTATCTGCTGTGTTTCTACCCACCAGAGGCCATCTTTCGTTGGTTCCGCAAACTGGGGGCAACTGAGCTGGGAATAAGCGTGCAAGAAGTCGGCGATGACCTGGACAACGAAAGACTGTATGAATGGAGTTATGTCCGACTTGTTAAATCAGGTGGTCAAGTAGTAAAGGAAGGGAAACTAGCTGCGGTTTGGAAGAAAAATGGATCTAGCTTCGCGATCGAAGTGGAAAGTTTTACACACAATGAAGCTTAGATAGAAGTAGTATGAGTCATAATCTCATAATAAATTGCGGTAAATTATTGTCGGTAAAAATAATAGCAGATAAGTGTCAATCATGTTTGGTGAATGACGTTTTTTTATACACAAGCTTAGCATCGCATAGCTTTTAGTCATTTAAAAAAAATTGTGCCGCCGTAATTACTCAACTGCAAGGATGGGTGGACGTTTCCACCTCCCTGGGTCAAGTATTGTATGGTAATGATCTGCAGTGTGGAAGAAAAGTGAATACTTTTGTATAAGGAGTTATATCACAATGAAGCAGCTTAAAGTACCACGTATTTTTTTTTTTTTTTTTTTTTTTTTTTTTTTTTTTTTTTTTTTTAATCAGTTTGACTGATTGCAATCAGATGGATGGATATTGAGAGTCGTAAGAATGAATACATTCTAGTTGGGCCTGAACGACAATGCATTGAAGAGAAAAGTTCAGTCACTGATTTGCATGACCGTATGAATCGAAGCTCGATGAAACAGGTGCCCATAATATACAAGTTAAACCCGTTCTAGACCTCACCTATCGTATTTTGTCAAAAACTAGGCACTATGGCCCGAATTCACAAACGTGGTTTAGTTAGTCCATGGTCTAAATCAGGGGTCTAAATCCGTGGTTTAACCCCTGATTTAGACCATGGACTAACTAAACCACGTTTGTGAATTCGGGCCTTTATGTTTATTTTAAAGTCACTGCAGTGCGAACCAGCAGGCTTATACAACACCACTTTATGTCCTCAACTACTCAAATCTGCCATGGTTCCTAACCCATAATGCAAGATTCTGAGCAGTGTAGTCTTATAATATATACCCATTTAAATGGTAACTCACCAATTCATTAATCTACAACGTTCATACCACAATGATTATGTTACCTATATAGTTGCAAACTTTGTACTTTTCCCGGCAAAACACTTTAGTTTCCCTTTACAAATAGAATTTATAGGCTAATTTATACATTTGATTATTAATAGTTATCCAAAAAGATATGATTAAGACTAAATATTTATAACACACATTCATTGAGAGGTTTGGTCAGTTTGCTCTCGCTTAAAAAAAACAAAAACAAAAACAAAAACACAAAAGATTTATGATCAATTTTCCAATTTCAACAAGCAAAATGCAGAAGACATTGACCTAGTAAAATAAACTTATTGTGGTGTCTCACTTCGCGGAGACAAATTTGACACGGATTTGAGACTACTTTGAGACGGTTTTGAGAAGGTTTTGAAACTTGTCGCTGCTCGGTGCGCGGAGATGTCTCTTGAAAAAGTATAGGATCTCCGATACTGCTTTTCTGTCGCGGAGACTTCTCAGATACTTTTTTTCCGTCGCGGAGACATCTCCACGACAAGTTTCAAAAGTTAAATTCCACTTGCTACGTTTGTAATATGAAATGCTGACAACCCAAAAGAACGAGCCGTTGTCGTCATTGTCAACCTTTATTAAAAACGGAAATATATATACAAAACAGAATGTCAGTGGCTATCAGCACAAGATCAAAAGTCCTGTTCATGCCCAGGCTAGTCTTCTAGTTGAACAAATTGAAATCTGAAAAAACATGACGTGAAATTTCATTTGTTTTATATTTCACAAATATGTTTCTATAATTGTATCCGAACACTATGCCAAATCGGAGAGGAATTTGTGCTGCTTGTCAAGGAGGGTTACAACCTTTAATGGCTTATACTTTGCTTCATTCATTCGTTCAAAATGAACAATAGAATAAAATTATTTAAAATCAGTTCCGTTTTACTGAAAACTTTTCACGCTTAAAATTATACGTTCTCTTTATGTTTTCATATTATACCTTTATAAGATAGGGTAAATGTAGGGAATACCGGCCACTTAAGCTCATTTGCTTAATTAGCACATGAAAACAATAAAATCACAAAAGAAAAAGATTCTCATTGCTTAGCTACATCATTCAACTTTATTTTCCAAAAAAATTGAGGTAATCAAATATTTGTTGAGGCAGTTATATGCAAATAATGACGTCATCGTAAATTGTCCGGCATTCCCTACAGTGTAGGAAATACCGGACATTATGTTTTTACCCTTTTTTTGTGTATAAAGATCTGTCTGGAAGCACTGATTGGAATGTAAACCATCAACTTAACATGTTTGTATTGATTTTTTTATAATATTATTCATTTTTAGAAGATTATATACATTTTACTACAAAATTTCAAAACACTCAGAATAACTTTATATCTCATGTAGATCATGACATATCAAATAAAATAAAGAGAAATAGACATTTCAAAATGTCAACAATTTAATAAATAAATATAATACATATATATGAACTTACTATTTGAAACTACAGCTTAGCAACTCAACCCGGAAGTAAAAACAACAACCGTCCATTGTGGTGTCCGGTATCCCTACACAAAATAAATGACTGACTAGCACTTTCAACACACTGCCACCAAATACACAGGCTTTGTAACAGTGCAAACACTCCATACACGTTGGCCACCCTCCACACATGTCCATAATGCATGAATAGACGGTCATGCCCCAATTCTATTTTATATCCATCACATTTCTAAAATGTCAATTTTTTACATCAGGCATCTTTCAGGCCGCAAATTTTCCTACCTTGACAGATTGTGGTAGATTTTTCGGAGATTTCTCACTTGTTGTTGTCGAATACAGCATTCAACCTTCCCAGACAGACTACCTACCAATAGATGCCGGATATTTCAACTCAATTGATCTTATTTGGCAGCTAGGGCTGGACATGTGGTGACCGTGCGATATTCCTACTGTCCGGTATTCCCTACATCTACCTTATATGCTATGGAAAGAGCAGTGACGATAAAGCTAAGGAAAGTAATTAATGCATGATTAATAACAAAATGATAGAGGTAAAAATAATATCACGAATAAAATATAAGTGGTGGATCTAAAAAAAAATAAAAAAAAAAAAAAAAAAATTCGTGTACCGTGCAATATTACTCGATTTAAATGTCAAAATTAATAAACATTATTCTTTCGTATCTTTACTCAATTACGTGAAAACACTTTTAAACCCCCCCCCCCCTCTCTCTCTCTCTCCCTCTCTCTCTTACTTTCCTTTTCTATCTATCTTCACTCTTTAAACAAATATATAATGGTGGAAAGTGGTAAATCAGCTTTTAAAGGGCCAGAGGAGTGAGAGCCCAGCTCCTCGGCCCCTTTAAATCACTTTCCACCATTATATTTTTAAAGCGTTCCTTCCTTCCTTCCTTTCGTTACGTCCTTTCCAACCTCTCAATTTGACCATTCCTTTCCATTGTCACTCCGAAAGCTGTTTTTAAATTGTTCATTTACCAAGTAATATGATGGTGATGGTGATGATGATGATGATGATGATGATGATGATGAAGATGATGATGATGATGATGATGATGATGATGATGATGATGATGAAGATGACTATGGTGATGGTGATAATCATGAACATGATTCCTTGGGGGTCGTATTTGATATGGAGATTTTCAATCTAAGCTATTATCTTCCGTCATTCTGCTATAACCAGTAGGCCTATGTGTATAATGACCGATCATGAATGAGTTGAACAACAATCGGTTTACATTCATACACTCGTAGATGGCGCTATTCAATATGTGCCAAGGCCCTTTATATAGGGCCTTGATATGTGCTTGTATAATTATAACTTTGGTTTAATATTTAGATATAGTAAATAGTGGTAGTATTTTAAGAGTTGTGATTGGTTGAAATGATGTCACGTGTCATTCACGTTTTTGTTATACGGTGAAGTGCGGTTTTTTGTGTTATATTTGAACGGTTTTTTTGTTTGATATTGAACGGGTTTCAATCCCGTGTTAAAATGAATGGTGAATGAGGGTGGATAAGTTACTTTGTCAGACCTGCTTTTATTTCCCGCATGGATGGGGTCATGTCTGGGGCTGTTCTTTTTAATGGGGCTATTTTTAGTGGGGGCTTTTTGGTGCAAGGGCATTTTTTTTTTTTTTTTTTTTTGATGGGGGCCGGACATTTTTTTTTAATTTAAATTTTTTTTTTTTTTTTGTCAATTAAAAAAAAATAAAAATAAGGGAGGGGGCCAACAAACAAAATTTGGGGGCCGATTTTTTTTTAAATATTCACATTAAAAAAAATAATGAAAAAAATGGGGGGGGGCGCCGCGCCAATAATTTTTTATTTTTTATTTATTCTTTTTTTGGTTACCGGTATGACGTAACTTCATTAACAAAAAAATATAAATAAAAAAAATTGTTAGTGGCGCCCAATGTTTTTGGGAGTGGAGACGTGAGTCGGTATGTTTTTATGTCTTAGGCTTTTTCTAGGCTATTATTATCTTTTCAAATTTAATAGAAAATCAACATGTGGTGGGCCGCCATGGGGGTGGGGGCGGCGTCTGATTTTAGGGGGCTATTTTACTTATCAAAGTATGATGTGCGCTGGCTCTATTTAATTTGCAAACATTACTCACTCATGTGACTCCGATACTAAATTATGGCCCTCGCGTGGCACCTCTATTGTCACCTCCGGCGCTAGCGGCCTGCGGTCAAATAAAGTGCCCTCGGGAGATAATTAGTATTTGTCGTGCGACATAATATAGTAATGTTGCCATGTAGGAGCATGCACTATTTATGAGTAATTGATAGAGCGTCCGCTGCTCCCGCCCAGAACTTCAGGCGGTGCAACAACTGCACGTATTGCTGGGCGGGGGGGGTTGGTGGGGGTGCTTTTAATGGGCCCTGGGCGCGCCCGTGGTACGGACTTCAAAGGGGCGCTAAATAGACCTTAGAGGGGCGCCGAATTTAGCCACAAAAAAAAACTGGAAAATATACCGGTACCTGATTTGAGCCGATTTACATCTTAAACCTACCCCTACGGCTGATATATGACTTTATGGTTGGTCGAAGGCTGAAAAAATTTCATTGCCAAAGCAAATTTAGAAAGCCCACATAATTCTGCGATTCCTGTGAAAATTTCAAATGTTTTGCTTCACTGGTTTTGAGTACACAAGCTCTTTTGTAAAGGTAAACATTTTTGGCCCATTCCAAGTTTGATGACCCTGTATAAATATGCGAAATAAATAAAAAAAAAATAAATAGAATAAAAAGACCAGTTGAAGCTATGAGCAAAATTTCATAAAATAATTCACAGTCAAATGGACAAAAACTGACAATTAAAATATGCCAAATTTCACTTTTGTTAAACTTTTGTTAAACCTCTGTAGGCCTACATAAAGTCAATGGAGGAGGAAATCGATACATAACAAATGTGAAATTCGGCCAATTTCATTGATGATTATTGTTAATTCTACTGTGAGTTATGTCACGAAACTTGGCACAGGCGCTGCTGCACTAGCTCGAGCTAAAAAAATAGCGCGCTAATTGGTAGATCGGGAAAAAACTCGAAAGAAAAAAACCGGTCCTGCATTAGCTCAAGCTATTTTAAAATTTCGCATTAACCAGCTGACCTGACCTTGAACAAACAAGCCCGATGTGTATTGCGCAACTGGTAACTATACCGCTAGCGTATACACGCACAGGTGCACAATTTCGTATTTATCTCGAGCTAGTGCAGGACCGCGCAAAATAGCGCGTTATTTCGTACCAAAACCGCAAACCAACTCGAGTTTTTTTTTTAAAAACCTAGGATGACTCGGGCTGGGATTTCAGCCAAATTAGCGAGCTATTTGACCGCAAACCCAGCTCACCTTTGATCAGGCTGGTTCATCAGATCACAAATAGCGCGCTATTTAAAATAGCTCGAGCTACTGATCTCTAACTAACATAATCTTGATTCAAATTACGTATTCGAAAAGTAACTGAACCATGACCGCGGTTCACTCAACCGTGAATGAATGGATATATCGCTTGCATACACTTCCAAAGCAGGAATTCCCTCATATTTGATCGATTATACCATGGCAAAGAAGTAAAAATCGCAGTTCGGGCAATTTTTGCTGCATGCTCACTCAACCGTAAAATTTGACGCAAATTTCGTTTCCGTATATTGGGAAGCACGTTTTACATACATTCTGAGTCAGAAGTGTAAAATGTTTAAAATCTGAAAATGGGTCCGTTATCATTGAATCAAAGTTGCCATTTTAGGCTTGCGAACTTTTAAAAAATGACATTTTTGCGTTCAACCATTGATCACTGAAGCATGACTTGATGATTTTTTCCTAAAACTCGCGCCCATTGTGGCTAATTAAATTCCCTACATGGACATATAATTAGATTTTTTAAATTCCACCTGGTTCAAAAATTATTGATACCTGAAATAGGGGAACTTTCTTTTTGTGTTGTATTTATATAGTCGCGATCTAGACTCATCACCAGTGAGATAAGTGTATAGTGATGTAAGGTTCAGCTTTTTAGATGAAAACTAAAAGAGATTTCAGGGTTCCAATGTTTCAGTTGTTGTGTTTGCTTTCACATGCAGAATCTGCAAACTTGGAATGGGCTGAAATGCACTGCTGTTACATAATAGACTCTCTGTTCAAAACCAATGAAGCGAGACCAATGAAATTTTCACACAAGTTACAAAATTGTATGGGCTTTCAAAATATGCATATTAAATTGACAATAAATCTTTTTTAGAATTTTTTCAGCACCCAATCAGAGGGACATTTTTGGGAGGACGCGCTATATAAGCCAAAATCAATTCACAGTGCAATATACAGTCTGTGTCAAATAAAATGGTACAAGTGGAAAACATTTTTTTATAGTATGAAGATTAATCACAGCCTGCTCTTGTTTGGTATTTTCAAAAAGCAGGAAGATCAGGCTTTCACCTGCAATTTTTTTCATCACATATGGTGTTGTAACTTTTGAAATATGACTATTTTTCTACAATAAAGAAAAATCCATTTTTCGCACGCCGTCCAATGCTTTTGTGTATAGGTTTCGCATAATGGCCATTAAGTGCTCAATTTCGATTTGTTCCTCGTCGTACAAGATTTAGCATAAGTTTTGTTTTACGAAAGTAAATTATACAGAACAAAGCGCATCAGCAAGGAAAATTATTTGGCTTTATTTTGGTACCACATACACACATTATTTGAAAATATTTCACACCTAAATATTTTTTTTCCCGACTGTACCATTTTTTTTTTTTTTTTGGACACAGACTGTACACTGCATTTAAAAAAAAAAGTTATTTCAAAAGGTATAATACTAAATTTTATAACACACAATCAACCACAATCTTTACTTTAATTTGTTTCAACGAAATGCGGAAGTTGCGATGCCAAATATCGAAATATGCTTGTCTCTGAAAATACGTCTGAAACATTAAAAAAAAATGTATGTTTAATTTCTTGGAGACCATTAATTATAATTATGGCTATCACCATTCCGTTTTGTACGACTACCCACCCCTTTCTCTCTCTCTCTCTCCCTCTCTCTCTCTCTCTCTCCCTCTCTTTCTCTCCCTCTCTCTCTCCCTCTCTCTCTCTCTCTCTCTCTCCCTCTCTCCCTCTCTCTCTCTCTTTCTCTCTGTCTGCCTGCCTGCCTGTCTGTCTGTCTCGCTACCCACCTCTCTTCTCTCTCAATCTTTCACAATCTTTTTTAGAAGCAAAAATATATCACATTCAATGAAATATTTTTGAATGTACAGAAAAGTATACAAAATTGAAATGAACATAAGACAACCATCAAAGTAGTTTTCATTTTTTTTTTTCTTCAGTTTTTATGTTCAGTTATAGTATTGACAGAACAAATCATTACACACAGCTCTCAGTATTCATAAACATGTACAACAGATATCACATTTTTAATCAAATAATATGACTTTCCATATACAACAAGGACATTACAATAATTCAACATTCATATATATATATAATATAAATACATTCATCTCTATCTGTTGTTTAAAACAAAACAAAAGCCATCATCTCTTATAATAATAATCTATTATCAAATATCTGTGTCTATCTAAGAAGATATTTTTTCTTTTTTAAAGAGACAAATATATTTTTTAGCAATCATATATTTAGCTATATGAGCATCTGGGTCTGCTTATTATTCAGTAGTTTTATTAACCAAAACCAAACTTCAAGGAATACCTTGGCTATTCAAAAATATATATTGTTTTCTTGCCCATTAATCTACAAGATCTCCATCTTAATGTACGAGAGATAAATAAAGATATTGATATCATAATGTACAATTTATCAGCATGACATGGGAGCAGTTATTTTATTGATACTGTGACTACCAGGCAAAGTAGCTCATTGTAGCTCATTATTATGTAAAACCAGAACTGTTACAAAAAAAACAATACATCTCTCAAAATAGCCTAGGTTATTTCTTGAGGTTCGGTTTCCTATGGACCAGTCAACAAAAAACAAATGAAAAAGGGGGAAGAAAAAGAAGACAAGATAAAGAAATTAACCCAAAAGAAACAGGTACAGAACATTTGAATATACTGTAAGTCACAACTGCAATCCTTAGCAAATATATAACAATAAGACACAATAATATAGAACATAATATTAGACTACATTTGCTACTTTATTGCAGATCATCTAATTGAATAAGAAAAGTTACTCTGGTATTAAAAAAATATCCAGTCTAATATACCACTAGCCCTATTAAGTTTAGGATTCAGTAGGGCAAATAATCATTTCAAAGGAAAGAAATCTATCACAGTTATGATATCAATAAGGACCTATCACATATAAGAATTACTGTTAAAATTACATTGGATGTCAATGAAAGAAAATAACATTGACAAACTTAAAACCTGCAGAATAAGATGTTGCTTCATCATTTGAACACAAGAAGTTACTGAGATTTTTCTCTAAATAAGACTGGTCTATGATCAAACTAAACATTTAAACTCTTGTTGATGACAAGCAGACCCTTCAGAATACTGATAATTGTGAGTTTATTTTTACTTTTTCAAACATTACGTATATCAAATAACTGTATAAAATCCACTCCCAGATTTGCTTGGGACAAACCAATAACTTAGTTTTAAAGAAATCTTCTTGTAAAGAGAACAGTGAATACAATGAACAGGTTTTTACAAATTGGGACTTTGGGAATGGTGTCTTGACAATGAAACATTGTTATGTGCTCATCATAATGGGAGTGGACTGTATAACCAGTTTGATGCCAGTAGAACATTAACTCATACTAAAGACTGAAGTTCTTTTTAGCTCAATCATTCATGATAACACTTGCATTTATACACTGCATGATGGGACAGAATTCTAGTCCACTCAGCTCATATTTGAGTGGCGCATCCAGGTCGACGCAGGGGATGCAGCCCCCCCCCCCCCACCTTCAATCCTGTATCAGCCACTGTGTTGTAATCATTATGATAAATTCACTTTACTGTTGTTCGTTGTGTGGAACAGTTTAAATCAAATATTTTCATAGTACGGTATCTATAAGGTATACTTTGGTAAGATAAAATATGAAAATGATTTGAGGGCATTGTCAAAGTCAAAATTTCAACTTGCATTTATAACATTATCACACAGCGGTGAGTGATGCAACCAAAATGCTGTCCCATCATGCAATGCAATGACAGAACCATAATTGCACATATTAAAAGAATAGCTGAGAAGATGATATTTTCTCACAAATCATTCTGAAAAAGCTGTCGAACCATAAACATGAACACCAATCACCTAACTGGTTAAACTGAAAAGGATTTCAATCTTAAAGCTGAAACAAACTTTATTAATCTTTTTAAGCAATAACAGTATTATCATACACTGAGTTAATGTTCTTCTGGCCCTCATATTTACAAAACTGACATTTATTTATAACCGCTTCAGTGAATGCTATGAATAATTCTTTGTATTACATATTCAATTAATTCTCTCAGATTTCATTTAAGAGATTGTTAGCTGAATAAAACACACTGTACAACAGAGAGACAACAAATTTTCACAATTTTTTTTTTTTTTGTCCGAAAAACTGGTTATCAGCATTACATAAAAAGTTAAAAAATTGTGAAAAGTTGAAACATGAGTGAAGCTATATGACACATTTATTCTCTGACCGAACAGTTGATGTTACAGCGTTTGGAAAAATCTTCTTCTTTTTTATTAATGAAACATTTATATTAATTTGAGAGCCAACATCCTCATTACAGAGTGAGCACCCTGGACACTCTGAAAGCATTAATGCAACAAAACGATTAAAAGATATAAAAACGCAAACAGTTATTAGCACTCAAAGTCTCAACAGCGTTGGAAATGTAGAATCTTTTCCAATAATGTAAACTTCTTTAGAACTCAGAAATACCAGAAAAAATATTCAAATTATTGGAAATTAAACTAATAGAGTCTTGAAATTTCACTAACAGCAAAGAGAATTTTCTCCAAATCATAAAAATATTATCATGGTTACGAATGACATATACACAAGTTAAATTCATGTATTACAAGCACAAATATACACTTTAAAATCTTTGACCTCAGATTACATCTTTTTTGCTTTCAGTATCTCATATGAGAGCTCATGAAAACGTTTTACACACACACACACTCACACACACACACACACACATATGACAACTTCTAGTGAAATACATTCTATAATTGCTTGTGAACATCTTTCTGATCTACTGATCAACTACTTAATCTAATAAATTCATGATTCTCTTCTAAAAATATCAAATTCTCTCTTCTTTAGCTTCATGTCAAAGGTGTGATGATGCATACTAAACCTGCCTACATACATTCAACATACACAGCTCATCTTAAAAGAAAACTTATTTCAACTGAAAAGGGGAGCAAAGCAATTCACAATTTATCTTTCAAGATCACCGTATAAAAACCGTTCGTTTGAAAAGCAGGATAATTTAACTGGTTATAACGATGACAGAGCAATTATTTTTCCTGTCCTAGAAACTGTTTCTGCTCCTTAAATTGTGATGGATTAATATTTGAAATATTGAGTGGGAGCATCTTCCAATATTACACTATTCTTTGCTCTTTAGGCAAAACAATGATGTCAACGTTAAAATTTATATTTTCTTGCAGATCACGTTAAGTTAATACATTTGAAATTGACCATTCTAATGACCTAGGTTTGGAAGAATATCAAGTTTTTATGTTCACAATTTATATATATCAATTGGAGAAAATGCAAATGTGTAAATCATTTCATACTACCATTTATTCTATGGCATAGTACTGTTTAGAAGTTGCAAGACTTGCAAACTGTGTCATAATTGTATATAAAATGGGATCATATTGTAGTATTTCTAATTCATTCTATTTCATATCATTGGTGATGGTACTAATAATAACTGAGTTATGCAAGACTCAAAGTCACACTCAAATTCTGAGTATCACGTATCACTTCATTGGTGCTCAGGGAATAAGATGATGCACTTGGAATTTAAGTGTGACTTTATTTTGTGTGTAACTCTTTATGAATTGTCTAGTAAAGTTCCCCAAAATGATGGTATGGAGCATTCTCAGCATCACTTTGGGTACATGCAGGAGAATCATTGTGGTTTATTGGATAATCAACAGGACTGTTTGGATTCTAATAACTGTCACAGCACTAACATCTGTTAACAATTCATAAATCTCTAGAATATACAGCGTGAAGCTTACAGGATTGAGCTGCAATGTGTACTGGTAATGATTGTCTGATGATTGCTAACCCAACATTGAGGATGATGATGATGACGATGATATTGATGATGACGATGATCATGTCATCATGTGGAGGATAACCCATACTGGATATGGGGATATGGAACTAATCAATGGGACTTATAGTACATACATAATAGTAATTCAATCAGGTTTTGATACAGTAATATGCTACATATGTAATTGAAGCATCTAACACTAAAAAGCAGCATGTGCTCGATTGAAAAATTAAGAAACCCAGCATTCATTATAAATATGATTCCAATTCATTATCTGGCCATATTTGCATTAAAATTTTCAATTTACATTATTTATGGGAAATATACAGTGCCTGGATAAGGATCATGACACATTATTAATATAATTTTTTTTTAAATAAATTTATTCCTTTCTCAGAATAATTAATAATGATCACACCTAATTAAAATAAAATAGGGAGTAGGGTGAATTCTCTGATACCCATTGGACCCACCTGGGTTCCGTCATAGGTTAATTCCTACTTCTTGACACTGTGACAAACATATATGCATCTATTGGTATCATGTAATCCGTACCCCTTCTGTGTCTTTTCTTTAAAAGATTGGGCAAGTATAATGAGTTTCTGCATAGACTAGTCCTTGAGCATGGACACAACTTAAGTTTGCAGCATCAAAAATATCTTTTGGTTTAACCGATGCATGTCTGTCATTAGCACATGCAACATATACAAAACTATTTCATACCATTTTAAAAGATTTTAAAAGAAAGTCTACTTTTTTGGATATAAATTAATATGGCACGTTAAGAGTTAAGTTTGCAGCATGAAAAATATCTTTTGTTTTAACCGATGCATGTCTGTCATTAGCACATGCAACATAATATACATGCATCTTGGAGTATGCTCACATAGACTTGGGTAACTATCCACTCCCTTTGGCAAAACAAGATCTATCAAATAAAGGAGTTCACTGAAATAAGATCTTTTGGAAGTTATTGTTTTTGAGGAATCAACAAACTTGAATCTATTTTCCCTCAGGTAGTAAAAAATAACATAAAAACAGAAAAGGCTACAGACAATGCTCACTCAAAATTCTTCTTTTCTGATCAAAACAATATTTCACGTGCAGACATCTCTGCTACGTCAAAACAAAAATGAAACCTAACTTTCTAGGAGCTTAGATTGAGCTTAACTTGATTGATTTCCCTGAAAGTCCATTGATTAATCTCACACAGCATGAACAGGCTGGCCCCAATTCTGTCCAGTCATGGCAAGAAGGATCTCTGAGACGTAGGTTGCGATGTCAATGTTGGCATGCTCATATTCTTTGATGAATGAGTAGTCCTGTACATTGCAAATAGAAGAGAGATAAAAGAAAATAAAACATAAATACAGATTTCATCAAGCATGATAAACAAGAATTTTGTTTGGTATGGAATGTGTAGGTTTTGACAAATTATACTCCAAAGTTTGTACAATTATGACAGATCAAGACACACAACAAATTTCAATTTCCAATGTTTACTTTATTATTGCAAAGTGAAACATGATTTGGTTGGAAAATTTCAGGTGCACAGACATAAGGCTCCCTATCAGGGTTTCTATTTCATCTTGCATTCTGTAATACTTTGGAATATCATCATTCCATGTCATAAATACAAATAAACACAACATCAAAAATAAGTTCCCCCTAAAGAACCCCATCAAATCTTCCAGTATAACAAATTATTCAAGGTTAAACCAAGACTGGGATATATCTATGGTTCTTAGGAAGCATTTTTTTTCCTGAAAATTAGCAACATACGTGATTAAACGGCTGACTGAGCACAACACGAATAAAAAATAAAGCAAATCTGTCTTTTAATGACTTGTTTTGTGACAAGGTGGTTCATAAACCACGAGTCTCGCCTGATTTCGCTATCAATAAAACACGCAATATGACCTTTTGACCCCTAGATGACCTCTGACCTCATCATCCTCAACAACACACAAGTGGTATTAACCAAGGATAATTTACAACAGGGGTGAACAAAACTGATGCTTTTTTGTTTGTTTGAGAATCTGCTTCCTCACAACATGAGCTATATCCCATGCTTGGTTATAACTTGAATCATTTGTTACACTGGGTGATTTGATGGGGTTCTTTAGGGGGAACTTACATTTAATGTTGTGCTTAGATATCTTTAATACTCACTAATAAATTCTTGTACTTTGGCCTGTACTTCTCATCCTTGGTAAGACTGTAGAAAAGAAAAAGAGAAATATCAGAATCAATCAAAGGGATTGGGAAACTTCCAAAATCAAGTGCAAAGGAGATCAAAATGAATAACATTCTATTGCTCTAACCGTAAAAACAAACTACTAAAAGTTACAGATCAAATGCAAGTCATTTACTATCTTCAAACAGTGAAAACAAACGAGGTTAAGCATACAGCCGCACACCATTAATTCATACTGCTCCGTTGTCATTTTAGCAGCGTGGTAGGGATGGACACTTCACAACAGGAAATGTGGTGTACGTTGTGCTACGTTGAAACGCATGTGGTTTGAAAACTTTCTAGGAACGGTTTTAAAAACCTAAGTATGAAATCATAGATATATGGTAAATAAAGCAAACAATTCCTATGCAATTTTGAAGGAATGTCAGACTGACCTAGATATGTTTATAACTGTGTTTGCAAAATGAGCCAAATCAAATAAATTGCCATTTAAATATCAATAAATGCTACTGCATCCATTGATGAAGTTAATTGTTCAGAGGTACAGTCGTTAGTATTAGCCACAGCTGCCCTGATTAAACCTCAAGTAATTTCTTCCTACTAGTTATCAATTTACCTCACTTGCGTTGAGTGTGGCAAATTTGTAGATTAATATCTTGTCAAAGGAGGTTAGTGGAATGATTGATAGTCTGTAACTATCACCTCTACCATAATTTAAAATAAGTAGTCCAATCTGTCCCATATTAGTACAGTATATTTCAAAGGCTAAATTTGACACTTTGTCCTCCTCAAATTAGCAACACTTAAAGGTATTTTTTTTCTCCTACAACCTCTAACAAACTAGATGAATCCTCGACCGCACACGGTCGAAATTTATGCCTCCACCATTGCCACATCAGAAATATATGGCACATCTATTCATTTTCCAAATTTCCTTTATACAAATATATCTTTGTCCTTGACTTTTGACCTTGTAACCCCAAAATCTAATCACATCATTGTCACCCCAGTATGCACACATGTACCAAGTATGAAGATGATCTGTCAATCGGTTGTTAAGTTATCGTGAGAGTGAAAGTGGGACGGACATACGGACGGACAACCCGAAAACATAATGCCTCCGGCGAGACTTCGTCGTGGAGACATAAAAATAGAATACATTGCATTCTCTATCATGGTATGATAAAGTAAACTCACAAGATATAACCACGCAAAATGCTCCAGCTATATCTACACTTTCAATTTGTGAATATCCAATTTCTATGATGCAAATTTAATTGCTTTCTTTTGTATCCCCACTAATTTTCCCTTCTTTTTTTTTCAATCATTACAAAAAATAATTGCATTATACTGTATGCTTTTAGAGATAATGACAAGACTTGACACAATTGAAGAAACAAAGTGGTTTGAGAACCACGAGTCTCGCCTCATTTCATGATCAATGAAACATGCAATATGAAATTTTGACCCCTATATGAAATTTTAACCCCTTTATGAACTTTGACCTCACCATCCTCATTAAAAAAAATGTGGTAGTAACCTCTGATCATTTGTTCCAAGTTTGAACAAAATTGATACAGAAATAAAGAAATGAGCACAAGTAACATGCAACATGACCTTTTGACCCCTACATGACCTTTGACCTAACCATCATCATCAACAAACATTTGGTGTTGCCTAAGTACAAAGTTTGATCAGGGGTGATGCACAAATAGGGAAGTAAAAAAAAAAACAGACTAACAGGACAAGGCAATAGCCAGATTGTGTCTCGCCCACCCATGACTAAAAAATGTAACATATTCTCAAAGGTTTCCCCAAGTACATCCCTAACCAAGCTTGATTTCACAAGAAAGTCTTGCAAATAAATTTAACATTTGACTTCTCTATGCGACCCCCGAAAAACACCGCAACATGATGTTACCCCTAGTGCATCTATTACCAAAATTTGGTTGCCAATAGACAAACAGTTGTCAAGTAATGTCTCACGAGGGAGGCTTGCAGGTAAACTTTGATGTTTGTAATTAACTGATCTTTGACCTTACCATGTGACATCCGATGCCACTATAACATGAAGGTCCCCAAAGTGCATCTTTGACCCAAGTTTAGTTGAAAAAGGAGCAACGGTTGCAAAGTTATTTGTTGAGTCTTGCCAGTAAACTCTAATTTTTGACCTCTAATGACCTTTGACCTCTCTGTGTGACCTCCAACAGCACCACAACATGATGGTACCCCTAGTGCAGCTATCACCCAAGTTTGGTTGCCATTAGACTAGAAGGTGCCAAGTTTTGCATCATAAAAGAGTCTTGAAAGTAAACTTTAATGTTTGAAATAAAAAGACCTTTGACCTTACCATTTGTGCCATTATAACATGAAGGTCCCCTCACCCCCCCCCCCCAGTACATCTATAACCCAAGTTTAGTTGAAAAAGGAGAAACGGTTGCAAAATTATTTGTTTTTAGCCTTGCCAGTTAACTCTAACATTTGACACTAAATGACCTTTGACCTCATCATATGACCTCCGACAGCACCACAACATGATGGTACCCCTACTGCATCTACCACCCAAGTTTGGATGCCATTGGACCAGCAGTTGTCAAGTTATGTGTCATAAGAGTCTTGCAAGTAAAGTGTGACGGACGGATGTCGGACAAACAGACAACGGACGTCTGACGGACGGACTAATGGATCCCTAAGTCTTGCCTTCACTTATGATGGGCGAGACAAAAAGTGATTACTAGGTTTCTGCTGAACTCTGTTCAGGCGAGACAAAAAATCCTCTAAAAATTCCTATTGGATGTAATGGTGACAAAAAAAAAAACCCCTACAAATATACATATACATATTGTGTGATCTTAATATTCCTTACCATTTGTTGACAAAGAATATAAAGTCTTCTGAGTAGGAGGCCTTATCATTCTTTTTCAACCGTGGTGGGTCTCCTTTGACGACCTGAGAGAGCTGCTCAAATACACTGTTCCACTTGGGATAAGGGAATTCCCCAGTAGCTACCTCGTACTAACAATAACAAAGAAAACATGTTACGTTTAATTCTTTATATTTTCTGTGCCACACAATATTGCAGATGGTGTAGTTTTATTAACCCGTTGTATACTGAGAACTTTTTACGAAGCCGAATGAATCGTGATTATCAAGCATGATTGCAAGAAATTCTTTTGATTTAAAGGTGAAACAAAAACAGCTTTAAATAGATCAATGTCAGATGATTTAAATAATATAAGGTCTTTATATGTTTATGCAATCATGAGTGAAATAAACGGTCGACAAGAGGGATGTTCTATGTTTCTTTAGCCCGCATATATGTGGGCTTAGTATACAACGGGTTAAGATAAATACAAGTTCCCAATATTACACTACTATGTAGACCTACTTTTAAAGTTTCTCACGTAATATACATGAAAATCAAGAGATAAATGTATGTTATTAATCACATCTATCAAATGATAGATGTACACATTATATGTCGAAATTCAGTTTCAAATGAAAGGCTACAAATACTTCAAAGGTATGATGGGGGTGCATTATATGAAGCTACAATATAATAAAATCAATAAAAGACATAGACAGCTATGCAGACATTATTTGGTAACTCTATGAATATAATTGTGACTGTATCTATGGTAAGCCTATATTTAAATGTATATGTTTATTTATGGACAAAATCTAATATTTTCATATTAATGCATAATTATAATTTTCAAACTATTTTTTTTAAATACCTCAATGGTTATTGAAATTATATAAACATATTCTTCATCACATTAAATGATGTATATTTCATTCTCTAAAGGTTTCACTGGTGGTCAAATGATAAGCAGTGGAAGGTTTCATGGGTTCTTGAGTTTATGAAATGGTCTTAACCTGTCGGAGACGAGCTGATTTGGCTACAAAACACATTTCCCATAGACCTCAGCCCAAATATAATCGGGCTCAGTCCACAACGGGTTAATAAGGACCAATTTTGGTCAGCGTGTTCTCAACATTTTCACAAGAAACAATACCAATGGTAATATATATTTCACTTAATATAAATAAAGAAGAAAGGGGGAGGGGTTGAGGTTGTAGCTCGTTAGTCAGGTTTGTTATTTCAAAGGTTTGATTAAAGAAAATGGGTGTTTGTTAAGCCAAAGATAAAATCAGGTTTGTCAATCAGAAAAATGAATTAGGCTTATTACTCCAAATATGAAATAAGTTTCATTAATATGAAAATGAAACAGGTTAAACTTTTTAAGAATGACAGAAGACTCCCTACTAATTAGATAGATATAGTATGTGAACATACCATTGTGATTCCTAGACTCCATACATCTGATCTGATGTCATAGCCGGGTCTCGACTGGAACGGATCTATCCTCTCAGGCTGTAATAAAACAGAATGAGAAATAAAGTTATACCGAGTGAGTCAAAAAAAACTTTACACCTAGAAAAATTTCAATAAAAAGAAAACCAATTTATAAACCCTAAATTATTTTACATATTCTGAAAGAGTAACTCCTCCCGCATCTTCTGGTACCATTTTTGTGTGGTATGTCTTTACGCCTGGATGAACACGACGCATTGTTTGCGAACATGCAAATTGTGAATTGTGCCAGGGTGGGGATGAAATCGAAACAACAAAAGCTTACAAAAAAGCAACTCCATCATGAATAAAATAGCATAACTTTTGAACGAAAATGTCTTCCGCGTAATAACTTGGCAGGGGTGTTGTTACACATATTGACTACATTTTGTATGAAAATGAGATGAATCTGTAGAGTCAGGCATGAGTGAGCACACGTCAAAGACAAAATAATCTCTTTTCAAAAGTATTAGGCCTTTTTAGGTCTGTCAGTGGCAATTTACTCTTTGACATTTTTCTAGGTGTAAAGTTTTTTTTTACTCACTCGGTAAACATGTACATTAATGTCATATTCTTTTACAACTTGTTGTTCCAAAGGTTTGTTTGTCCAAGGAATGAAATAGGGTTTACTGTTCATAACCTTGGTTTGATTTTCCGAACATGCAAATTTCCTACACCTGAATGCTTGTCTGTCCAAAAATGAAATAAGGTTTGTTTGTGTGATGCTTCTGTGGTCTAAAAAGAAATAAGTTTCATTGGTCCAAAAATGTAATAGGGTTCCTTATTCTGATCATTCATTTTTCTGAAGGTTTGTTAGTCCAAAGTAGAAAAAGAGTTTGTAAGTATAAAATTAGCACATCAATGATGAGGTGCTCATCCGGCATCTCACAAAGAAATAAAAACAATTTTTTAATTTCGCATAAATTAACATAAATCATTTTCGTATCAAAATTTCAAAAATTCTGCGTAGTTTACTGAACCTCACGTAGCTCTACCAGATGGAACCCAAAAAAAGAAAGAATCAAAATCGGTCAACAAATGAAAAGAAGCAGAATTTTTTGTGAATTTTGAAAAATGTGTATAAATTAGCATATTTAATGAGTTTCAAAATTCAGTGTAGAAGTTTTGTATCTCCACCTAGTGCTATCATATAAAGCAAACAGAACTGAAATTGAGCAACAAATGAAGAAGAAGAAGCATTTTTTGTGAGTTGTGAATAAATTTTGCATAAAATTAGCATAAATAATTTTCTAGTAAAAATTTCAAGATTCTGTGTAGAAATTTGGTGAACCTCATGTACATGTAGCTCTAACAGATGGAACAATAAAGAATCAAAATCAGTCATCAAATAAAGAGGGAGAAGCATTTTATGTTTGAAACTTATAATTTTGAAAAATGCACATAAATGAGCATATTCAATGAGTTTCAAATTTCTGTGTAGAAGTTTTGAATCCCTCACCTAGTGCTATCATATAAAGCAAACAGAATTGAAATTGAACTTAAAATGACGAAGAAGAAGCATTTTGAAAATGGCAAAAGAAGGGGGGTTTGTAAGTCCGACTACGAAATAAGATTTTTTTTTTTAGTCTGAAAAATGAAATAGGGTGTGTTATTCTGCAATTTTGTGGTTCCAAAAAAGTAAAACCAAGGAGTTAGCTCATTCGCATACTCATGAATCCCATTTCATTTTTGGACCAACAAATCCTCTGACAAAGGACCTTTGGGAAAAACAAAGTTAACACTATGTCATTTTGGTATTTACCAACCTTCTAACAATGAGCAGCATTCAATAGGAAAGGCTTTTAGTATTCATATATTTAAAACAAGCAAGCTATTGACCCCAATTCACAAAGGTGGTTTCAAAACCGTGGACTGAAACCATGGATTATGGGAATTTTGTGTAATAATTACGCTTAATTTGGTGCGCACTTTGAGGAAGGTCCAATATAAATGCGCGATTTTGTCAAAGAGCGCTAAATTTATGGTTTTTGTTATGGTAAAGTCTGCTGTCTATTTAAATTAATTTAAATAAACTGTTGACTCAACAGTGGACTCATTAATTCAAAACTGTGGACTCATTATGCTAAAACAATAGCAACAAGCGTAGATTTAGCGCGCTGTGACAAAATCGCGCATTCATATTGGACCTTTCTCAATGTCACGCATTATAATTAATAATAATAAATTACGTGTAATTATTACACAAATTTACATAATCCATGGTTTCACGGTTTTTAAACCACCTTTGTGAATATGGGCCATTGAGTCTACTAACTACCCACTGATTCCAAAGTCACAGTCTCATATTTCTCTTCTATCTACTATCTACATTCAAATTCACAGCTTCCATTTTTAACACCACATTGATTCTTCCCATCACCACTACTGTCCCACATACTTACAGCCATGTAAGGTTTGCACCCGGCATCCATTGTCTTGGCTATAGAGTCTACTAACTGTCCACTGATTCCAAAGTCACAAAGTTTGATATTGCCTCCTCTGTCTAGCAAGATATTTGAAGGTTTCACATCTGAAATAAGATACATTCATTTATTGAACAAAAGCATGAATAATAAATCTCAATACCTTTCTGTGTGAAAAGGGTATGAACACCCCAAATATTGATTTGTAAGCAGACAATTTCAAGAAGTTGGTTGAATGTCTTTGTTAACCTATAAATGACCAATCAAGATCATTGTTTCATGCACATTTCATCAAAGAGATACCAGTAACCAATTAGAATTGCTCTTCCAAATTTACAATTGATCAAAAACCTTTGTGTTACAGGGCCTAGGTCATGATATTCAATTACTGAAAAAATGTTGCAAACTGATTTGGAAAGGTTTATTAAAATGCTCCTTAGAATTTATGCATGTGGTAAAGTTTTAAAATAACCAAATCAAAGAGAAATCAACTCAGTTCTACCAAGAATCACATGCACTGCAGAAATGCGTGTATTGGACCACACATAAATGTTCAGCCCAAACATTTCAACTATTTTTTTGTCATATTATTAATAAAAGGGGATTTGAAGAGCAATCCTATGCAATGGAACTTTCTCATATAGTACTGTACCTAAATAACAGAGAAATAATTTTGAACAAGTAGATTCTCTTTCAACATAAATGTACATGTGATCAATAGGTTAATATGGTGAAACCTACATACATACTGTACATGTTTTTGTGATCAATAGACTATGGTGAAACCTACATTAATACTGCACACAGGTGACAAGTGGGTGATATGTACATGCACTAACAGTTTGCTCTATTTATACAATCAGGTTCCCCAAGAATACATCTTGGGGAATCTGATTGTATTTAAAGAGCAAACTGAACCATTTATAATAACAGACAGGTGTCTTAATATACAGGTGGTTACACCGAATATAAATCCAACAAAACAGGGATCAGGATTTGGTTGAAAAACTGACTCTAATTGGACCCATGAAAGAATCTTAGTCACATTTTTAGGATAGTAATGTTAACAGTCTGCCCCAGACTTAAATGATCAATAAAATTTGATTTAGTCTGTGTGAATCACAATCACCCCCCCCCCCCCCCCCCCGCCCGCCCCCCCCCCCCCCCCCCCCCGTAGGAATTCATAACATTTTGATCCTTGTCAGATATGCAAGCAAGTTTTTGCTGACATTTTTTTTCCCTTCTTTTGCCTTCTATTCTTAAAATCACTGCACTACATGTAGGTCACAATTACAGCTGGGGGTAATCTTGGAAACTGATTAGTATTTAGCTGTAAATGATCTATGGTGAATTGTAACAAGCCATTATGGGGAGCACTTTTACCAGGTAGATTAGTATCAGGGTGGTCTTATCCTTTAATTCACAATAAGACTTTACTGCTACGACTGCTACAAAATGTATAGAAACACGATAAATTACTATTTAAGATCGGTCATTTTCTTCAGCTGCTCTAGCTTTATGGAATGCATTACCAATACAGATTCGTTCTTTGAAGACATTAGAAACATTCAAATCTAATCTCAAAACATTTCTTTTTGTGAAGGCATACTAACTTGATTGTAAATTGTTGTTCTTTATATAATTATCAAAATATATATTGTTTTTTACTGTCTGTGTGTTTGGCATTGACAATCCTTTCCTCTTTGACTTTGACATGGC
>CALNVZ010003430.1:42348588-42372209 GCA_940671915.1 Paracentrotus lividus | reverse complement strand
AACACTTTCATCTTGTTTTACAATGCGCCTCGGAATAGTTTAACTAGACAGATGGTGCTATACAAATGCGTTATTATTATTATTATTATTTACTTACCTCTGTGAATGATTTTCAGCGTTTCTTTGAGGTAATTAAGAGCTTTGACTGTCTGTGGAATAGAAGTAAAATATATCATTGAAAGTTAAAGGAAAAATTGATGATGACTGTAAACTAGTATTAGTCCAGACACACTTACACACATTTCTTATCTTAAATTTATCTATTTTTAAGCTAATAAACTATAGATGTGTGATTTTAAAATGAGACATATTTAATAAAAATAAAGTTCACTCACATAAGGGCAATACCGTTACATAAACACAACATTTTCTAGATTGTTTGTATTGTACATACATGGATCTTCAAATCAATACAGCATAATAAATTAATGATAGGGAAGGAATTATTTACTATGTAAAGAGGATCATGTTCCGATCTCCACTGATGGATACATTACATTGCATTACAATAAACATTTTGTGCGCTAATTACCTTAAGGCTCAGAGCGCTTACATGAAAAATTACTATTTGTCTTAACTATATGGTATATTAAGGGTATTATTAATAATTCATATTTAATAATCAAAAGAAAATTAAATTAACATATGACAATATGACAGAGAATTTATATGAAGAGATGGGATATAACTAAAATGTCAGGAAAAGATAGTGATCACTGATACATGTTGACCTTCCGAATGCAGTAATAAATGAGCAAAACAGTGTCACATTTCATGGAAAGACAGCCATAGAGTGGAAGAGGATATAACGTCTCCAGTATTGCTCAATGCTGACTGAGAATTCCCCTTAGCTTAAATTGCACATGACTCTATGACTCAATAACATGTGAATCTAATGTTTTTGGACTGCACAGGTTCATGTGCGTTTATCTTGTTCAAGAGAAAAATTCCACACAGTAAACATTTGAATCTCTCTGTTGATTTTTTTCTTTTTAAATAAGCCTTAGAATGCCTGAAATGTTGACACTGTTCAGTGTTAACTAGTCTGTGACTCTAGAAACATTAAATGCCAAATAATTTATACTTTTAGTTTACTGAGATAATATTGATTTTATATTGCTTATAAACATATCTTGCCTATATTTTTCTATTAATGTTGGACTACTATTTTTATTAAAGCACATTATATTTTCTTTTTAAAGGGGTGTTTAATAACATTTTATTGAAATGTAATGTATAAGAAATAGGAATGCAAAGTAATCTTACTGCATAGGCAACTTTTCCCATGATGTTTTCAGGGATATATGTGTTCTGGACTTCATGCACGAATCTGTAGAATTTATCAAGTGAGGAATCCATAAGCTCCATACAAATCCAACAGTCCCCCTGCATAAGAGGAATACAACAGAATCATGCATTAGAAAGTGAGATAGGGAGGGGTATTTGAAAAATAGTAAAATTGAAATGATAAAAGGGACAAATAAAAATGTGTGCGTCCAACAGGCGACCAGCTGGAATGCTCCTGAAGGAATGGAGATTGCGCACTGTAAAGTGAGGGATCGTAAATGAATCCAGTGACCGGGGTAATAATATACTGAAAGCACTATGGTCTCAAAGTGCTTCATAAGGAACCAGTATTATTAAGAAACAATATTTTATTGATATCGATTTATTGAAAATCCTATTCATTATCTTAAAACATATTCAAAAAAGATAGAATTACATTGTACAAATAGACCTTAAAATGTATGTCATTGCGATGCCATAGCGCCCTCCCCTAGAGGCTCAGGCCATTGCCTTGCATGCATGTGTGATCTGCAGCTGGCGCATCTCTGACAACTCCGTTTACACATATTCCTATATGCTCTGAGGGGGGCGCTATGAGTTTATAACATCATATGCATAAGGTCTATACAGAAAAAACATTGGAAATGTAAGGTCATTTATATAGATTACAATACAATGTATCAGGACAACTACCCCCAAATAAACTTACCCCCAGGACAACTAACCCCAATAAACTTACCCCCACAAATAGTGTTAGGTGGTAGATTTTTGATGAGAGTAGTTGTATAGGGGTAGTTGCACTAGAACATGTATACCATGATAGGAAGTAATACAGGAAAGAGACAATGTTTACTGATAATTGTAATAGAAATGCTGAAAACTTCAAAAGAGGACAATATACATGTAGTACTAATATTCTAGAATGGAAATTGTACATTAATTTAACTTCTTTGAGAAACTGATAATCTACTTCAAAACAAAATGTAGGCCTACAATGTACCATATTAAGTTGTATTTTTTAATAACATATGCAGGAATTTGATTGATTGATTGGTTTACTGACAGCATGAATGTACATTCATGTACATGTACATGAATGGCTTTATGTCCTTTAATAGCAAGGGACAATAGGGATTAATGCCTAACCAAAGGGCATTCACATATCAACTTGATTTCAAACCTTGGATATCCCTATTATAAGATAAGTTTAACGACTGAGTTATCACCACTGGAGAATATACTAGTAGCATATACTAGTATACAAAGGAAAAATAAGAATAATACAAAAGTATAATGTAGACAGTGTTTAACTTTTGCCATACGAGTTGCCAAACTTTATCACCTGATAGTTAGTTTGACACATCATTCACCCCAGCAGAAAAGTGCATTGCTCTGTGTAGATAGTTTTTAAATATCGCCAACTTCGGTTTCCATATTTATGCGTACACAACGCCTTTAAATTATTTGGGGTGCGTGCGATTACACAGTACGAGGTGCTTTGTTATTCTTGCAGTTGTGCTTGCCAGCTGAATCTTAAATAAATCTGGATGTTCAACAGATAGATCCAAGTTCACTCGTAAAATCTTTATGAAGTTACAATGTACACTTGAATAATGTCCGATCTTGAAGTACTATCACTTCCTTGGCGATCTGAATACTTATTATGCCAGCTTTCTACAGGATCACTTGAGAAAGATAGTTATATCCGGATTGCACTTTGACATGTGATACATGTACTTTATCCCATCATCAAAACCACTGTACATGTAGGGGAGAGCGGGGTTATGGAACATTTTTCACAAAAATGGCCGTAAAACAAAAGCGATTTATTTCAAGAAACAATAAACATTTAGCTTGAGTGTATATCTTTATGCTACAAATGTACCCCATAAAATCCTTAAACTTAGTGATGCTTCCGGAAAAAAATCCATCTTCAACAAGACCATGTCAAGTGTTCCAACTAACCCCAGACACGGGGTTAGTTGGAACAAGGTATGGGGTAAGTTGGAAAATTGTGCATTATATCATATAAAATTATATTTAAAATACTGCAACATTATTGCATGGGATCAGCTAACTTGCTTTATTGATTCCAATAAAAATATTAAAGATTGGTGTTCAATTTTTTTTTAAACTTCATGTTTTATTACACTTTATAGCATCCACTCACATACAGATATTCTGAAGTCCTGTGAAGTAGCATTCTGCAATTATATTTTGTTAAAACCAAAATAAAATTGTCCAATGTGCACTAATATACCTGTATAGGAATATTTCGGAACATTCAATTGAATGATATGATTTTTATTTTTTTTATTCAGCTGAAACCTATTTACTTAGTACATGTTCCAAACTAACCCGTTCAAAATGTTCCAACTAACCCCACAGGCCCATTGACATTTTGTAAGCTAACAGCACAAAAGAGGGACAACAACATGCCATATATTTAACCTTGTTTTGTAGCTTGGTATTAAACTGTTTGTTATAATAAAAAACTGGCCAACTTAATTTATGATCTTCTCTGAGATAATAAAACATTTTAAAATGACAAATTTACTCAGAAGGTGAAAAAAAAAACATTGCTTCTAACTTTACGAGGCTTGAAGCATGTGTGCTGCACCTAAAATGTGTGTGGATGGCAGTTGCTAATAGCAACAACCTAGGGTAGATTTGCATAAATATATTTACAGACATTCAAGAAAATTTCAATGTTTCAACTAACCCCGTGTTCCAACTAACCCCACTCTCCCCTACTTTGAAAACTAACAAATGCCCTGCTTTTCAGATTTTAAAACTTACCTCCTTAAAGAGAGCACCAAAGAATTTGATGATAAAGACACAGTTTGCACTCCGCTTCACAACATCTAGATCCATCAGGAGCTGCTTTTGATCTTTTTCATCCACAGTAGAACGTATCCTCTGCAAAGTGTGAACAGATTTATGCATGTTTATAGGATAGGTGAGATTGGATGTCTAAACTCATGTGTTTTTATATTCACTTTCTTGAAGTTACCAAACAGATCCATAACGGGTACCTTCACATCTGTTGCAAAATGTGAGTGCAAAGAGATTGTGAAATCAGTAAATCAACAGAAACTCCTACATATATCTGCTTCACATGCAACTATAAACCATTTTGATAAGAATAATCTGAACAAGGCACATACAGCATACAAGCCATATTGAGTAAAATAAAGGAATCTTGAATGTTGAATTGCAGAATCACATGTGGCTACATACAATGTGAAACCTGATCATCACACGCAAGAGACTGGATATTTCTCTAGTGTGACCCAACATTATTTGACCAGCACTAAAGGTGACAGGTAAGACTAAAATGTATGCAAAAACACACTTATACCGTAGAAACCTTTTCTAAACAAGACAAGTTCGATTAATATTTTTATTGTTGATGAGAATGATGATTTTAGTGAATGGGACACATATTTAGTGAGATTTCTGACCAATTCCCTTTTTTCTCTCTTCAGAATAATAAATTTATGTTTAATGTATTTTCTTGTGTGTTCTTTTTTTTCTTTTTTTAAAAACTTTATAAACATGTTCACACTGTTTGATATTAAAGACTTTACGCACTGAATGTGCTGGCTCTGGTGTTGCTTACAAATGCCCTTTTGTGCCCCTAAGGAGACGAACATGACTTGTAGGTAAATCTATCAAATGCAAAGTATTTATTTGTTTGTGATATTCAGCAGGAAACATGTGTAGGCCAATGTTCTTAACTAACAATTCCAAAAGGTCATGACATACCTGTACATTCGATCAATCTGCTAAATATCAATTAATAACATTGCAGCTATTAGTTGCTCTGTAATACCATGACCTGGACATTAGTCATAGTTAAATGTACTTAATAGCTATTAGAGTGACAAACACTCAATAAAAAATAAAAAATAGCAGACGATATTAATAAGTTTTAGTTTCTGTCAGCTGAAATTGAAAAAAAAATATAGTGCTTATGAAAGTAAATTGTGGTAAACCAAAATGAAACATTATATAATGTACAACTTTATTCAGTTTCCGTATTGGCTTTCATTCAGACTAAGTGTATGAAAGTGAGTTAAATACAAGTACAGAACACTGTAAGAAAAAGACTCAAAAACATTTCTATAGTGGGCTTGTATATTGTGTGCAATTTGTCTATGACAAATCATCTGTATTTTGTGGTGGGGAAGTGCACAAGAACATTTACTTGGAAAAGGGGAAGTTCTTGAAGAAAAAAAATCATTTGAGGAGGCCAATAACATGTATCTGCAGCGGAAATAAATTGAGCATAAAAAGCCATTAAAACTTTAGTTTAAGTTGGATACATGATTCTCAAATGACACAGATCTAGTTCCATTACTACAAACTTCTTGATTGCATTCTACATTTTACATACATGTACATGTAGAATGTGAAATATGGAATGTTGACTGCCATGTACATCCCTTCTTATTGACAAGATTGAATTTGTCTTTGTTTGTTTTTTGTTTTTATTTTCAACTTGCGTTTGAGTGATTATTTGCATTTTGAATGACTCTACACGTTTTATAGTTTTATAACCCCGTATCATCCATGTGTGCATGTTGTTTTTTTTTTTTTTTTTTTTTTTTTTTTTTTTCATTTCATGTTAAATTATTTGTTTAAATGATCAATGAAATATAGCTGGAAAACAAACCTTGACAGCCATAATGCTCTGACTCTGTTTATGCCACATCTTATTAACGGAACCAAAAGCACCTCTTCCAATCTCCCCCATATCATCCAGGTCTTCAGATGTGAACTCATATGTCTGCAGACAAAAGAAAAAATAGATAAGACAGCTAAATCACCACTTGGTCTACAAATACTTCAACTACTGCCCATTTGGTCTCATTCTACATGGTCTAATTCCATTTGTTCAACAACTACTTTGTCTAATTACTTTTTGGTCTAATTGCCTATTTTGCCCAATTCCCATTTCATCTCATGTCCACTATTAAAGTCGAACACCCTAAATAGTCAATCAACCTATAACAAACTGATATTTTAAAAATATATGTATATGGGTGATAAGGCCAAGTATGTATTAGACCAAGTTGAAGTTGACCAATTTGTTAGTAGAACAAATGGGTTTCATGAAAGAATAAATGTTCTTTTATCATGGGTTTAGATACCGATCATTCAATATTATTCAATACCAATTTGATATCTTTTTCAAATATTGGTTCATTTTTCATTATTTAGAAATACCCCCAAATATAACAAGTTTAGACATTCACACAGTTTTAAGTTTATTTCAACCTGTAACTCAAAGGCCTATATTCTAAACTGAAGAATGATGTATGAATTGAAGTTTGTGTGGTGCTATCGTATGATCATTTTGTTCAATGTCACACAAAAGGATCGCACAACAGCATTGCACAAACTTTGACTCAAACAAACTCAGTCTTCAGTTTAAAATACGAGCCATTTTGTTCAAACCATTTTCAAAAAAAAAAATTTATTTCAAAAAAATCTAACATGAAAAGTAAAATGGCCGTTAAACCGACCATTAGAAAAAAATTAAGATTGTTTTCCATGTTAATGATGTTAATCAATGGAGAACCAACACAATTAACGAGAGTGGGGACAGTACATGTAGTTCAGATTAAAAGGATTTAATAAATTCATGATTGTTGTTTTAGAGAAGTTAGTTCATACAGTGTCCTCAAAAATTATTTGTACAATTTGAAAAAATGAAATTAAACAAAACAATGTTGGATCAGAATTTTCATTAATATTTAAGTGAAATGTCACTGTCACCTAAACACTACATCTCAAAAGTTCTGGGCTGCCTTTTGTCATTTTAACCATTGCTTCACTTATCGACCAAAGTCTGTGTAAAAATGAGATGAATCCATGAAGTAATCCATGAGTACATAAACACCAAACAAAAAATGATCACTTACAGACATAAAAAGGAATCTTGATAAAAAGTGATAATTTTGTCTTTGATATGTCCTCATTCATGCATGATTACAGATCTGTCTCATTTTTACACAGAATATAGTCGTCAGGTTAAAAAATACTTCTGCTATTAAGTTATTTTGCTCAATTCTTTCTTGTTAAAAATTTATACCAATTTAATTCACCCTAACACTTGGGCACAAGTCAAATACAAATAAACAATGTGCCAAGTTCATTTAACCACAACATAAACACACACTCAAAAATTACACCAAAGATTACTCTTTCAAAACATGTATAAATACATTTGTAGTTTGAAATTCATGAAATAATTTTCATTTAAGTGACAATTGTCTAGGTGTTAGTCTTTTTTTTCTTTTTTTTTTTTTTTACTCACTTGGTATATTGGATATATGCAGTAGCCTTGTATTTCTGTCTGCACTTATGCTATAGGCATTAATTTTAGACATTATAACCTGACCCCCTACCCAAGACAGCAAATGTCCTCAAATACCCCCATGAATATCAGCTACCTCTTTCAAATGATATCACTGAATATCAAACAGCAACCAACACATTAAACTTGATAGAAAATTGTCATTTGCCCCTTGGCAAAATTGAGTTCCCTGTAATATTTATCAACCTCCACCCACAATAGTAAGAGGAGAAATGCAAGGGCATCATCAATACACTGTACGGTTCCATCCAGTCTATCTATACATGCACACACGATACACACAGCCCAATCTAAAACTCGTTTCTTCGCTCACAGCAGCGTGGTAAGATGCAGCAACAAGCCACAGGATACATGTAGTCTGAAAGTACAGACTCTAACTTCACACTAACACAAATTTCCTTCAAAACATGAATGCTCTGTTCATGATTTTGTCAGTTTTATAAATCATACATGTACATGTAGTTGAATTGCCATTTGATGTGGGGAAAACATTATTGTGGTCTTAATAATATTCTGGTCAATTATCCTCAACCGACTCTGTCTATAATGGATATGGCAGAATGTTGGTCACGAAGAGATTGTTTTCTATATTTACATATACCTACATTGTAGGGCCTATCCTTTGGTCTAAAACATTTTTTTTTTTTAAACATTCAAATGGAAAGAAATATTGAAATCCTATTTGGCCTCAGCACAAGTAACTCCCATTTGTCCAGTTTGTGCCCACACTCAATTCACCTGCCATCCATATGTCATCTATTTATAAAACTGTGGGTATTATCCTAAATAATCATTTTGGAGCCAATCAATGATGAATGTATCCACATAGAAGATGCAATGTACTGTAATGAGCCATGGATGAGTGTGAGGTGATGACCCTGCTCCAAATACTAAATGGGCACTGGTGAACCCCAAGCAATAAATGGGCACTGGTGAACCCCAAGCAATGAATGGGCACTGGTGAACCCCAAGCAATGAATGGGCACTGGTGAACCCCAAGCAATGAATGCGGCACTGGTGAACCCAAGCAATGAATGGGCACTGGTGAACCCCAAGCAATGAATGGGCACTGGTGAACCCCACAATGACAATGAATGGGCACTGGTGAACCCCAAGCAATGAATGGGCACTGGTGAACCCCAAGCAATGAATGGGCACTGGTGAACCCCAACAAATGAATGGGCACTGGTGAACCCCAGCAATGAATGGGCACTGGGTGACCCCAAGCAACTAAGGCTGAATGCATTGCTCATGTTTATTTTGGTCACATATCATGCATGGTGCCAGAAGAGCGTTCCCTCATAAATTGCTCTACACTAGCCAGACACTAGCCAGAAATCTTCAAGGAGCAGGTGGATCAGGGAAAAAACCTTAAGTCAGCTGAATCATGAAAAAATGCTATGTACATCACCCAAAATTTTTGAAAGAGCGAGTTTATCTCACCTATTCAACACACAGTTTTATAATATATACTAATCATGCTGGGATAGGGCTTAAGCTAGGGCTGATGAAGTACATGGTTATTTAGAGCTAAACTACTAAAATAATTTGGAAATAACCCAAGACAACGTGGGCTGAATATTTCAGGAATTTAGCACCCTACATGTATTTGAGAGTTGGCCTGATATAACATGAATGTGATAGGCTAATTCAACTGATCAGAAAGAATGCGCCTGATTACAGCTTGGAGCTCATGATGCCACTGCCTATAGAGTTAATGCCCACTGGCACTCATCACTTGTATTTGAGTGAGAGTGATCATGAGCACAAGCTATTGAGTTAATGCCTACTGGCACTCATCAATTTGTATTTGAGGAGAAAGTGTAATGAAGCACAGTCTATTGAGTTAATGCCCTACTGGCACTCAACAATTTGTATTTGAGTGAGAGTGTATCATGAAGCACAGTCTATAGAGTTAAATGCCTACTGGCACTCATCAATTTGTATTGAGTGAGAGTGTATCATGAAGCACAGTCTATAGAGTTAATGCCCTACTGGCACTCATCATTTGTATTTGAGTGAGAGTGTATCATAAGCACAGTCTATTGAGTTAATGCCCCTACTGGCACTCATCACTTGTATTTGAGTGAGAGTGTATCATGAAGCACAGCCTATAGAGTTAATGCCCTACTGGCACTCATCAATTTGTATTTGAGTGAGAGTGTATCATGAAGCACAGTCTATTGAGTTAATGCCCTACTGGCACTCATCACTTTGTATTTGAGTGAGAGTGTAATCATGAAGCACAGCCTATAGAGTTAATGCCCTACTGGCACTCATCAATTTGTATTTGAGTGAGAGTGTATCATGAAGCACAGTCTATTAGTTAATGCCCTACTGGCACTCATCACTTTGTTATTAGAGTGAGAGTGTATCATGAAGCACAGCTATAGAGTTAATGCCCTACTGGCACTCCAGCACTTTGTATTTGAGTGAGAGTGTAAATGAAGCACAGCCATAGAGTTATTGCCCTACTGGCACTCATCATTTGTATTTGAGTGAGAGTGTATCATGAAGCACAGCTATTGAGTTAATGCCCTACTGGCACTCATCACTGTATTTGAGTGAGAGTGTATCATGAAGCACAGTCTATGAGTTAAATGCCTACTGGCACTCATCATTTGTATTTGAGTGAGAGTGTATCATGAAGCACAGCTATTGAGTTAATGCCCTACTGGCACTCCATCATTGTATTTGAGTGAGAGTGTATCATGAAGCACAGCTATTGAGTTAATGCCCTACTGGCACTCATCCATTTGTATTTGAGTGAGAGTGTATCATGAAGCACAGTCCTATTGAGTTAATGCCCTACTGGCACTCATCACTTTGTATTTGAGTGAGAGTGTATCATGAAGCACAGTCATAGAGTTAATGCCCTACTGGCACTCATCATTTGTATTTGAGTGAGAGTGTATCATGAAGCACAGTCTATTGAGTTAATGCCTACTGGCACTCATCACTTTGTATTTGAGTGAGATGTATCATGAAGCACAGATCATGAGTTAATGCCCTACTGGCACTCATCACTTTGTATTTGAGTGAGAGTGTATCATGAAGCACAGTCCTATAGAGTTAATGCCCTACTGGCACTCAGCACTTTGTATTTGAGTGAGTGTATCATGCATGATTCATGCCTTCCAGTTCCACTTGAAATGTCTTACTGGGAGAAGAGAAGAGAGACAGGGCTACATGTAGAACATTGATTGGAAAAGCGAAAAAAACTAGGGGCATGCAATTCTCAGTAAAAAATAAGTAACTGCTACATAATAGTTGAGTACAAATCTATTTCAAAATCTATTTCATAATCAATTCTTTCATTCTTTTTGGCATGTTGTTAAGGGGATGTGGGCAGACACAGAGTAATTATTACATGTTGAACATAAAACTAGTTACAAGAAGACAAACACAACTGCATCTCTGTCTCTGACCTTCAAGTCACTACATTGAGAAACTGATCATTGACCTTTCACCTCAAAAACCTAATAAAATATAAGATCATCTTCCTATTGTAATATATTTTACTATCATCAAGTATACAGTATCAAGGGATTTCATATCAAAGTTGACCTTGGTGACCCTTGACCTTTTACCTCAATGTACTTTCTCCAAAATCTAATCACATCTTCTTCTTTGACATGATGATACATGTACATGCTACATGTATCTGTAAGTTTAAACAAGATTCATATCTCATGCAGTTCTTGAGATAACACGATAATGGGAAAGCAACCCTTCTGTGGTGGAGGCATAAAAATTGTCTCCATGTAAATTGCTGGTTTGATGCGCATACATTTTAATATCATTATGACCTCAGCAAGCAATAATTGCCCCAGCCCCTCCCTCCCTCTCCTAAACATACAGTGTATATCATTTCAAATTTTTTTCTCGCAAAGTTTATCATCATGCCAGGCTAGTGAATAATCAATCTAAAGCAATGAATATTTGATGGGATTTAGTGAAGAGACATCCACTAATAGCTAGTCCATCTTGATCATTTCTGATGGAGGATTAAATACAATGTACATGGAGCGTATTCGCAAATGGATTGTAAAGAGATAAGCATTGCAGTATCAGAACAGGTTGAAGGGAAATGTTATTTTTTATTGATTGCAAAATTTATGCTCAGAGTGAGATTTGATTTGTACAGCTTGAGAACATATTGTAAGATCCTTTGTAAAGTGTTACAGTACCTGGGGAATATTATACCAAGTCAATCATAAGCTACGGGCAAGGTAAAATATGAAGAGCTAACTGCAGTGTCCAAAAATTCTTTCTGAGGTTTAACTGTGCTTCCCAATTTCATATTATTGCAAAAAGCATCCTTGATATGTAAAATGTTTCTTATAATAATGAGGATAATTCATATAACTAAAACGATATAAAAAAATGAATTGAACACCCCATCTACCTTTCCATATTTCAAGTTGTTCAAGTTGTTAAAGGGGAAGTTCACCCTCGGTTTAAATTTTTTTTTGAAAATGCAAGAAAATAAAAGAAAAATATGAGTGAATGTTTGGAGAAAATCGACCAACAAATAATGAAGTTATGAATATTCAAAGTTTTGATTCTGTGACGTCAAGTGCGAGCAGTTCTACATGTATGTGTTAGTGTAAATTCCATAAAGTGTCATTTTTTCAAAAGGAAAATTAATTATGTCATGTGTGCGGTCGATATATCATCAAAAATATGTTCATATACATGCCTCTATCAAATTGACCCATTCCTTTATCAAGAACAATGAAAAAAGACAAATTTATGGAATTTACATACACAACACATGGGAGAGCTGTTCACACGTGACGTCACAGAATCAAAACTTTACATATTCATAACTTCGCTATTTTTTGGTCGATTTACTTCTTACTTTTACTAATATTTTTATTTTATTTTTCTGCATTTTTTAAAACCAATAAAATTTGAGGGTGAACTTTCCTTTTAATAACTTAATGACGACTTATGCAACCCCCCTCCGAATAACCGGGTTGAGGATACCAGAAAGACAAATACATAGATCTATGTAGAAAGCAGACAGACATACATGTATGTACATATCATCTACATGCAACATTCTAACTCACCTCATCAGGAGAAATGCTTAGCTTCCCAATTGATTCCATACTTCTTGATCTCATTGAATTTCTGTAAATCACAGACAAGAGATGATCATTAAATCAAATAAATCAGTCTCTACTAAGAACAAATGTGAACCTCAATATTAACTCATACATTGCATAGTACTTCTGATTGCATAAAAAGTTTCATTCTCCTTTGTTTATACATGTACCATAGATGTTCATGTCAAGATGATCTTGTAAAAACAAATAAAAAAGTTACAGAGTAAAATAACTTTGGGAAGAAAAAAAGGAGAAACTGACGAGTATGCCTAGTATGTAAATCAATGCAAAAAACTATTTTAAACAAAATTTGAGCAAAAATCATGAATACAAAATTCGGTGGCAAGGGCATAAGAATTGTCCATGTGAATTGTTGATTTGAGGGTTTCAAAATTGGTAATTGCTTCACTTTCCAAATCTCAGGGATTGAATAAAACCCTTGGTTGGAAATTTTCCCCGACATAAAATCATGGTATGACAGGGTTCTCAAAAACTTACAATTGTTCTCTTTCCTGGCTTGGGCCATTGTTGATTTCAGGTTGCATCTCTACTAGGTTTGGTGTACTGGTATGTATCCTCAGCTTAAGAGAAAGACGACCCCTCCCTCCTTCGCCTATATAACAAACAAATCACATCTTCAGTTAATCTTAACGGGAAGCAAGAACAAGAATTCAAATCAAAATATATTGAAACATAATCATATGTGTACAGTGTAGGTCATCATGGAATCCATTGAAATTTACAAGCCAATTGCTTGTTTACTATCCAGATATCTATGATTTTGTATCCAATTTTGAAGACCGTTAACATAACGCTTTAAAAATAATGTCCTTCCACCGTGGCTCAGAATATACAGTGTATTCTGGGTTATGAAGTCCACCCTGCTGGTCAACTGAGGCTCACAAATTTGATCCCGCAGCGCCATATGTATGGCTATGCAACCTCATTTGTTTTCCCTTTGTTCTGAAACTTTCAGTAGTTTGTTTTAACAGTCAGAGCAATAGGATTTTTCTCATAGTGGTCATTGTTTTGAGGGGAAGGACATCCCCTCCCTCCTCTAGATGTTTTTAAAAAAAAAATCATTTTCAGTAATCTTAAAGGTAGTAACAATATTTATACATGTAGGCAAGCAGCACCTGGGACCCATCTCACAGGGCTTTGATTTATGCAGTCATAATTAAATCCGAAATACCCAGACATTCTTGTAAACTCACTTTCCATTGAATCACATGTCATAAGAGTGGTTCGTGAGAATCCAATTATTCAATCATATATTATAAATGAGAAAATGGAGCTATTTCTCATGACCTTCCTACATAAAGTTCCTCCTGCATATTCCAGTAACTCCCTATTTTAATAGTGCAGTGTCAACAAACACTATCATATTTACACTGGCTGCTGCTACCAGCTGCCAAGTTCCAGCCTCCAGACTTACGTAGTACAGTACACATGATGGATCAACGGCCATGACATTGATGGCCTACGTACATGTACATGTACATCTTAATTCTACTGTATGTACATGTATCCCTCGCTGCCTGCCTGGCTACAACCAGCTCTACAATGTACAAAATATTGACACACAAATGTCAGGCAGCATAGGGCTAGTACAGTTCAGCACTGAAAACATGCAATCATTCATTTACAGACAATGTCTGTGAAAAATGTACACAGAGATGCCAAGTTTTTAAAAAAAATTGTGTGAGATCATTTGCATCGTTTGGAAGCAGTGCGCATGCGACGCTCGTTACCATATGTGTGCGCAAACAGTAGTAATTTGTACATGAAGGAGGCACGCGCACGCTACACATGTAGCACGTAGTAAGCTATCTTGCATATAATGATCGTTTGCATGAAAACATCGCACTCGCAGGCATTTGATGCGCGACAAGACTGCTGATTTTTAGGGTTTTGAGGCCCCAAAATGGTAAAAATCTATAATAATGCTACTTTTTTCTTATTTTGAAAATAATGTAAGAAAGTGGGTGCTCTACGTGAGATCGTGAGATGGACCCTGAATGTGTGAGAATCAGAATCACGCAAAATGCGTGAGACTTGGTAGCACTGTGTAAAATGTACACATGTACATGTATGCCTATATTCCCTCTAATTCATGAGATTGAAACACGTATGTATACATGTATGTTCAAGCATAAAACATTTTTCACAGGCCTGGGTTTGTGATTTCCATTATCATCTAAATTTTACACTTGACAAAAACTTTTTTTTCTATTTAAAGCATAGGAGAGCGCAAGCGGAAACAGATTTTTATATCATGAATTAGTTGTTCTTTCATTTGTAATTCCCTAAAAGAAAATTTAAAAAAATCAATGCAGAACAAACAAACAAAAATCTTTGGAGCACGATGCGCGGGCAAAAGATTTTTCCAAGTTCGGAACTGCAACCATACTATTAAATTTCTTTTCTTGAATTTCTTGGGGTTCATTTTTTTTCCTCTTCTATTTTCATGTTTTGTCAAGGGACCTTGCTCATCAGCAGGGGAGGGGGTTGGTTGAATTACGGTTATTGGGCCTCCTCCTCCATTTGACCAATTTGTTTCCAATTTTAAATACAGTATATGATTTGTAAAAAAAAATGCTTGTTTTTATTAATTTTCCCACTTCTCCTAACAAACTAATAACATTTGTGAATCGTCACGTCAAAATGAGAGAGAAGTCGCAAATCAAAGATCCGAGTAAATCGACAAACTAATAAAAAACTCAAAATTTTGAGGAAAAAATGTTTTTTGATTTTCTGGTTCTTCCATGTTTCATGTTTGCTCTGTTAAAAAAATGAGTGAAAATGATGACGGGAAAGTGGTAAAAAAGCAGTTTTGTACATAATTTTCAAGTGAAAAGTACACACTACTGTTGCATGTTTGTTTTTATTCTATTTTGGGGGGTCTATTGTTTCCTCATTTATTTATTTATTTATATTTTTTTATTTTTTATCATTTATGTATATATTTTTCTCTTTTTTTCAGGAGGGAGTAACATGGAATCCAATGAACAGGGTAACTTGGAAAAAACGGTATATAGATAAAGGGGAAAAAATATTATCATTATGGAAGTGACACAACATTTTCTCTGCCTACAAATGCTCAGTCTTCATTTTGTTTAAAATGGACAGTAGGGTTTAACATGTTTGGTTTAGGGAAGGGTGGTATCTCACTTCGCGGAGACGTCTCTAATACTTTTTATCCGTCGCGGAGACAAAATTTTCTACCACCCGTAGTGTTTAGCATCAAGATTAAGGTGGTACATGTACATGTAGTTAGTCATTTGATTAGTTTATGGAATAATAACGCGGAGCAAATATGATGGAATCCCTTTAAACTACAGTGTGTCCCACAAAAAATGCTAATGGCACTTTAGATGGGTATAATATCAAAATTACAATATCATATTAATTCTTACTAGACACCCGTAAACTACAATTTATTTTCTGCAAGTGGATCAAATTTAATGTGATACATGTATGGTCCAATAATCACAAAAATATGAGCATCAATCACTCATCAGGGACACCTCTCCATCCAAGTTTTGTATTAAAGACGGGGAATCTTGAGTTTCATGGGGGAGTTGATCAAAATTTGCTGACCCCAGACTTGGTGAAAAGCACATGGGGTATCTTGTCTGGAAGGTAAATTTCTTGACCACAGCAAAACAATCTGTCCACCCCTGGAGAGCTTCGGGAATGATCGGCCAGGGAAAGTGAGATTTAATGACTTTACCAGATGGAGGGATGGGTGAAGTAATACAAGCATTAAATAGTAGCGTTCACACAGCGGTAGGCCGTTAACTCCAAGTTAACTCCAAGTTATCCTTAAGAACATAGTCCTTAAGGATAACTTGGATTAACTTAGAGTTAAGGCCGTGTGAACGATCTTGTGTTTATGTTCTCGAGGACAACTTGGTGTTTTATGTTCTCGACAGATCTTAGGTTAAGACTCTTTAACTCCAAGTTAACTCCAAGCGGCTGCCAGTCGCGCGTTTTGACCTGTGGACGGGATTTCAGCTTAGAGTTAGTGTTCTCGGGAACAAGAGTGACCCTTTGCATAGGTATAACTTCCGGCCCCACTGGAGCGACGTAGGGGGAAATGAATTGCGCGCGTCTACCTACAACTTGTACTTCCGGTCATCGAGCCGCTCGCTTGTCCTCGAGGACACTGTTCTCGAGGACAAGCACCCTGTGTGAAGTAATTCTCGGGAACAAGCCGTCGGTGTTAAATTTTAAGGATACTGTTCTCGAGGACTAAAACCCCGATGGTCCCGTGTGAACATAACTATAGTCTCGCATGGTCAGGTGATGGGTGACACCTGTTACATGGATAAACATCCATGGTGTCACATTACCTCATGAAAGTAGCCTTCCGATATGCGTCGGGCTAGTGGGCAAACTACTGAGGGCGAGGGCGAAGCCCGAGTCCGTCAGGCGATCGAGGGCGTAGCCCGAGCGGCTATCATAACTGGTGAAGACGAAAAATGATTTTTCTTTTATTTACTTTGTTTCGTTCGTAGAAAATCTACGAAACCAGCTACGCTTTAATATGAATATTTATACACGATTGCGAACACGGACCAATAAGTGATGAGAATTGAAACATGACTTAGTCATGAATATCAATGAGCTTCACTTCGCTCGAAATTCGAATTGAGGAATATGGCGTTCGCGAGAGATTTCCAACCTGACAAAATTGCAGATAGTTTGATTATGCCAGCTCAAAGTCTCAAAATAGATGATTTTATGGATATACAGGCTTCTGCAATATATTGCGTTGGTACTTAGTGGAGGAGGATGTTTTGTTAGTTTGCCTAATGGATCTGAAAGGTGCGATCTATCAGGCTTTACCATTGTCTTTTTCTTCCTTCGTTCTCCGACCGAAGCATGCAGCCAGCGCAGCGCAAGCAATGGACCCGCCCGAAGCTTCGCATAGCTAGCTAGCTAGCTAAGTCCTGGGCGGCGGAAGGCCCTCGATTCCACACATGTATCTAAGTGCTACTTCTACTATCTTATCGAAGCGGGTACGAGATGTGAGAGAAAACAAATAATTTGTTCAATTAAACTCCAAATAAAGTAGAATGTTTGACACAAGAGCTTATTTATTGTCACGAAAAATCAATACATCAAAAATTGAAAGAAATATTAGGAAACTAAAAGATTAAGTTAAATTTTCGATCTTCTAAATCTACCCATGTATGAATGAACTCGACAAAAAATCGGTAGCTCTGTGATGTATATATTATTGGTTGAATAAATACGGTCGATCGCCATATAAGGGTCGTTCTCAGAATGATGCATAAAAGAAGTACGTCACGCATATATGCAATAATAATGACTTTTACCAGTGATGATAGCGTTCGGGCCTAGCCTTCGCCTGACGATCTCGAGGCTCGCCCTCGCTCCGTCATCAGCTCTCCTTCCGCGCGATCAGTAACTTGCCCACTAGCCCTGGACGCATATCAGTATAGGCTACCATGAAAGCTGAAGATTCCCCGTCTTTAAGTAGTACCGGGTATATCGAATAAAATAAACCCAAGTTTGATCATTAATATTTTGAAAAATATTCAGTAGTGATTATGAAAGTTATATCACTGTAAAGTGCAACTCATTACCATTTTAATAATTGTCGTTATGCTCACCTATCACGCATCGCTGAACCCAAATTGTTTGTTCTGAAAAAGTCTTGCAAAGCTGTGAGTGTTCACTTTCACGCTCCTTGAGGTGCGTTATTCAAAGGAAACCCAACTTTCATTATCAATGAGCGTGAGAGTGAACCACACACATTTTTGCAAGACATATATTTAAAACAATGGGGTTCAGTGATACATGATATTGGTGAGCTGAGAGAGGTATTATTAAAATGGTAATGAGTTGCACTTTACAGTGGTATAAATTTCATAATTACTACTGAAATATTTTTCAAAGTATTCATAATCAAACTTGGGTTTGCTTTATACAACACATCCGGTACTACTCAATACAAACTTGGATGGAGAGGTTTCCTGATGTGTAATGACAAAATGCTCATATCTTTGTGATTCTTGGACCATATCACATAAAATTTCATCCACTTGTAGAAAACGAATTGTAGTTTACGGGTGTTAAGATATAAACAATATTATTTTGTAACTTTAATTTTATATCCATCTGAAGTGCCATTAGCATTTTTTGTGGGACACACTGTATGTAGTTGCAATAAAGTTTACATGTCACAGACTGTCATCTTGAATACTTGTATAAAAATAATAATAACTCCTGGCCAGGTAAATTCATGGCCAAGCACAGCCATTGAAGGTCTACAGGTGGGAGTGATTTATGTATTATTCCCAGGGCATTCAATTACGCTACTGTGACATACAATGAGTCATCTGGACAGAATTGAGGTCAATACCTAGTTTTCGTGGAGATATATTTCCCTGGCAGAAGTGCAGTGAACAGCTGTATTTTAACCTTTGTTTTGCAACCATGTAAGGTAATGAATATCAGATTCTATCATTTTAAAAATTGATGATCTATAATGTACATGTTGCTAAAGGCGTGTTTTCTGGCCCGCTGACAGATATTTTTTCTTCGATTAAAGAATTGATTTACAACACTGTAGTGAGATAAACCACTGGCCAAAGAAGAAACCATGGACATCAATGCAAATATAGTGAAGCCCTTACGTACAAATGTGCATATATAATGTATGAACATAATATAATGACTTCATATTTTATTACAAATATAGAATAAATTTCTCAAATATTGATGATACAAATTTTCAAAAATCTGATTTACAAGAGTATAAAGGGGACCAAAAGCTATGCACTTTACATGTAGTTTCTCATGTCTCATAAGTCACAGAATTCACTATTTTTCATTACTATTTTTACACCAACTGTTACTACATTTTCTGAGGATTATTTTGGTGCGAAAAACATGGCATAAAACGAGATTGTAACCCTCTCCTTCATTGCCGTCCGAAATGAGAGGGTCCTAATTCTATACACTCAATTTGAAGTCTGATTTAAAACTTTTAATTACATGTTTTCTTCCCAATTTTTGTGATATATGTTATGGAATTGTTAACTTAATTCACCTTTTGACACCTTGCTTCTAAACACAACACAAAAAGAAAGTTCCCCCTATTTCAAATATCAATATTTTTGTAAATAGGAGGAGTTCAAAAAATCTAATTATATGTCCATGTAGGGAATTTAATTAGCTACCATGGGAGCGAATTTTAGGGAATATCATGAAGTCATGCTTCAGTGAGCAATGGTTGAATGCAAAAATGTCATTTTTTGAAGTTCGCAAGCCTAAAATCACAACTTTGATTCAATGATATCGGACAAAATTTTTAGATTTTAAACATTTCACGCATCAGAATGTACGCAAAACGTGCGTCCAAACATACGCAAAGGACATTTGCGTAAAATTTCACAGTTGAGTGAGCATGCAGCAAAAAATGCCAAAACTGCGATTTTTACATTTTATCCATGGTGAAATTAATCAAATATGATGAGATTCATGTCTAAGAAGAGTGTTTTCAACTTTTGCGAAAAATTTAAATCAATTCACGGTTGAATGAACACCAAAAAATACCATGTGAAAACACTAAGTAAGTATTCTTTGGGACCGATATATCGACATAAAATTTTCAGTCCACTTGTGTAGGAAAACAGATTATTGTTGATGTTTTCGGTGAAGACGGTGTGAGTATCAGGATAAGATATTAAACATAATTATTTTGTAATTTAATTTATATCCATCTGAAGTGCCATTAGCATATTTGTTGTGGACACACTGTATGTAGTTGCAATACAGTTACATTGTCACAGACTGTCACTTGCTTGAACTTACAAAATATGAATAATTAACTCCTGCGCAGGTAAATTCATGCCAAGCACAGCCATTGAAGGTCTACAGGTGGAGTGGATGATTATGTATTTATTCCCAGGCATTCCAATTACGCTACTGTGACATACAATGAGTATCTGGACAGAATTGAAGGTCAATACCTAGTTTCGTGGAGATATATTTCCCTGGCAGAAAGTGCCAGTGAACAGCTGTATTTTAACCTTAGTTTTGGCAACCAGTATAAGGTATGAATATCAGATTCTATCATTTTAAAAATGATGACTATAATGTACATTGTGTAAAGGCGTGTTTTCTGGCCCGCTGACAGAATATTTTTCTTCGATTAAAGAATTGATTTAACACTTGATGAGATAAACCACTGGCCAAAGAAGAAACCACATGGACATCAATGCGAAATATAGTGAAGCCTTACGTACAAATGTGCATATACTAATGTATGAACATAATTAATGACTCATATTTTATTCAAAATATAGAATAAATTTCTCAAATATTTGATGATACAATTTTCAAAAATCTGATTTACAAGAGTATAAAGGGACCAAAAGCTATGCACTTACATGTAGTTCTCATGTCTCATAGTCACAAGCAGATTCACTATTATTTTCATACTATTATTTACACAACTGCTACATATTCTGAAGGATTATTTGGTGCGGAAAACATGGCATAAAACGAAGATTAACCCTCTCCTTCATTGCCGTCCGAAATGAGAGGGTCCTAATTCTATACACTCAATTTGAAGTCGATTTAAAACTTTTAATTACATGTTCTTCCCAATTTTGTGAGTATATGTTATGGAATTGTTAACTTAATTCACCTTTTGACACCTTGCTTCTAAACACAAACCAGAAAAGAAAGTTCCCCTATTCAAATATCAATATTTTGTAAATAGGAGGAGGTTTCAAAAATCTAATCTATATGTCCATGTAGGATTCAATTAATTAGCATACCATGGGAGCGAACATTTTAGGCAAATATCATGAAGTCATGCTTCATGTGAGCAATGGATTGAAAGTCATTGAAAATGATTTGAAAGTCGCAAGCCGGTTGAAATCCAAACTTGAATTCACTAATGGATTTCCAGCATCCGAGTACGGACAAAATTTTTAGATTTTACAACATTTCACGCATTCAGAATGTACGCAAAACGGCTGTCTCCAAACATACGCAAAAGGACATTTGCGATTAAAATATTTCACACGTTGATGGCAGTGACATGCAGCAAAAATGCCAAAACTGCCGATTTTACTTTTATTCCAGTGGGAAACTTGATCAATAAATAGTGATGTGAATTCATGTCTAAGAAGTGTGTTTCTCAACTTTTGCCGCGAAAAATTTAAATCAATTCACCGGTTGAGATGAACACCAAAGAACAAAATACCCATGTGAAAAACATAAGTAAGATTCTTTCCATTTTGCACACTAAAAATCATGTGAATATCTGTTTTTTTATTATGTTTAGACCGCCGTGTGAGGTCGTGCTACATGGATCCATATTGCATATTATTTTAAAACTTTCATGCTTCAGTGTGCACGTGGCACTGGAAAAGCTGTTTTTGATGTAGAGACAAAATTTAATTGCTTACCTTGGGCTTAACCATAACAATTCGTTTGAAAGTATTCATTGTGATTTCATTTTCGCAAAAATCCCGATTTTCTATGCTTCAGTGAACACAAGATATGAGAAAAACATTGAAAAAGGGAAGAAAGTTTACGGCCCTGGTACGGCCTAATGGAAAGTCCGATTCTCAATTTGACCAAAATTCTTGTTTAGTTATGACTTCTTAAAGATTTCTGGTGCAAGTTTCAAGAATTAACTCACAGTATAACGACCAAAAGAATTACAATGAAAATGGGCATATATTTTACTTTTGTTCACTATTGATTTCCTCCACATTGAACTTTACGTATAGAGTCTTGAACAAAACGTGAATAAACGTTCAAATATTGCCCCATTTTCATGTCACACAGTTATTGTTCGTATATTTTACTGTGATGTTAATTTGCCTGAAAACTTGGCCCACAAAATTTTTAGGGCAAGGTCAATGACATCAACAGGAACTTGATCAAATTTGAGAATCGACAGTAATGTTACCATTAGGCCCTGCCATGGGCTAAACTTTTCTTCCTTTTTCATTGTTTTTCTCTATCTTGTGTTACTGGAAGCATGAATAAAATCGGATTTTTGCAAATAAATTAAATGAATATTTTCAAACGAATTGTATACGGTTTAAGCAAGTAAGCATTTAATTTTGTCTCTAAATTCAAAAAACAAGCTTTTCCAGTTGACACGTGGCTCCCTCACTGAAGATGCAAAAGTTTTAAATAAATGCAAATACATGTACACATGTCGGCTAAATACCAAAAACAGAATACTGTCTAGTTAGAAAATGGGGAATACTTACTATGTTTCCATTTAGGTATCTAACGGAATGAGTTGATCTTATTTCTTATTCAACTAATGATTATCAAAATGAGTTGATTGAATTACTTACAAATATGGAAATGAAGTACACTTACATGAACGTATGTTTTCATGACCCCTTTTTGAGTGCAATCAAAACGGCTTTGTGATGATCCCGACCATTATCAAAAGTTAAAGAACATCTTCCTAGACATGAACTTATCTCATATTTTTGTCATTTCACCATGGATAAAATGTAAAGATCGTTAGTTTTGGCATTTTGCTGCATGCTCACTCCAACCGTGAAATTTTACGCACAAATGTCTCTGCGATGTTGGAAGCACCGTTTGCGTACTTCGAGCGTGAAAATGCTTTTAAAAGTCTATAAAATTTTGTCCGATATTCATTGAAATAAAGTTGTGATTTAGGCTAGGCGAACTTAATGCAAAAAATGACATTTTCGAATTCAACCAATGCTCCGACTGAGAAGCATGGAGACTTCATGATATTCCTAAAATCGCTCCATTGGGTAGCTAATAAATTCCCTAGCTGCGACATATAA
>CALNVZ010003430.1:42325773-42345661 GCA_940671915.1 Paracentrotus lividus | reverse complement strand
TGGATCGCTACTGCAGACCTGTAACGTCCAGGGGGGGGGGGTGCAGTTACATGGCGAATTGCAAGGGGCCAAAATATTTCAGATTTTGGTAGAGTAAGACCCAATTTTTTCCCCTACGTCGACAGACGTGTGGTAGAAAGCTTATCAATTTTTTACACGTCATTTTATCAAACAAGGGGGAGGGGGGTCGATTATTCGCGATTATTTTTAGTCACATTGGAAAATATATCGAGCTACAGGGTCCCAGCGTTCAAGTAAAGGAATGAAACTTCATAAATATGTTATTTATTCCTTCTTTTTTGTTCATTATTTACCTACTTGCAGAGATATGTAAGTCTTTAGTTGGTGGATGTTCGTGATATTCTAGAGATTGCGATGGATATGAATGAATTGTAAAGTTGGGAGCAGGGATTTTGAATAAGTGAAATTAGATAAGTTTTCACATTTTTGAGTATTCTTGGCACTTTCGGTGGTTTTCAAGTCGACTCGCCACATAAGCGGCAGATATTTTGAAAACGAGACATGGAATTATTTTAATAGATGCCTATAATTTTAGTTTATCTTCTACTACTTGGCAAATGATGAATTGACAGGAATCCATTGATTTTTTGTGACTTTTCAGAGCGCCGATTTGCGAGTATTTCGGGCGCAGCGAGTTAGAAAACGAACCGGACCCATTGTTTTTTCCAATTTCTACATATTATGATGCTCCCTCTACTAACTTGCACAATTTGATGGAGACTGGGAGTACCAAGGTTATTACCAAAAGTTCACCTTCAAACTTCTGTTTTTTTTTCTTGTCGCTATGACTCTCCTGCTTGGTTTTTGAGCCCTATTTACTGCCTAATTTTGCCACACCGCGGGCGCTGCTGGCTCCACACATCCGTATAAAAAATTGACAGTATTAACCTGTACCTCTTTGGTCTCCCTTCGTCACCAATCGAGGCCAGGTTGACTACGTTTGTCCGGTTTCCCACGTTGCGTTTTACCTCGTTTGTTGCCTCGACGCTCGCGCACCTTTCCTGCTTTCGTTTTTCCTGCATCCTCTGGCCTTCCAGTCCGTCGTCTACGCCCATGGCACCTTTTATTTACTTTTTATTTTGCCTTTTTGCTTCTGCATCCAGTCTCTGTGCATTTTGTGACGCATGGAACTTTCTTTAACTGTGCACGTTCCCCCTGTACATGTTAATGTCTGACGCTTGAACTGAGAACTTACCATGATCAATGATTACATAGGTGTTAGGGAGTACACGCTCTTTTCCAAAGTTTGGTCTTATGTATCCCACGTTTAACAGTTTTGGTTTATGATTGATCCTGATTTTCAGGTAATTTGGTATACCTTTTCTGTCATATTCTCATGCAACCAGTGCCCATTCTAAGTGCAGTTTTGAGCACTCTTTATTTTCTCTACTATCGATCTTGTATTATTTTTCTGTATCTTGTGTACACGTTCCGAAGCTGAACTGCGCGCCCCAATTTATGTTGAGACCTGTCCACCGCACTGGCACACACTAATGCATGGCCCTCCAATTCACACACTTTTCTTCATATTATTACGGCTACCAATGACCCCACAAGCCGTTCCTTTTCTCAAATTTTTGTCTCGGGGCGTTCAACAAATATGTACTGTAGGGTTATTTGCTCTGGGTGGGACTTTAATAGGGCATCTACTAACGTCCTAGCCTTCGTGGCATTGGTTACTCTGTCTTTTGTTAGACGTTCGCGCTCCCCACATTGCTTTGCTTCGGACCAATTTCGCTATTAACCATTAACGCATACAGCGTCCCCTGAGTCTTAACTCCCGACCTTTAGCGTACTTTATCCCGAGTTAAGAGTGCGCATAGACAGCCATGCCCATACCAGATTTTAACATTTTATCTGAGTGAAAATTGACTCCATGAGATTCCATAGTCTCAGGCGCAGTATTTTCCTTTTTAGCCCTAGGAGCTACGAGGGAGTCCCGCTAATGCTTTTCCAAAGATAAAAGAGAGGGGAAGAGGAGGGGGAGGGAGGGGGGGAGGGGGGAGGGAGAGGAGAGGGAATATTTTACCCACCCACCCAAAAGAAGAAAAACATACCAAAAAATAAAAAACCATAAGATACACAAAAAGAAAAAAACACAGACACGAAATAAATTATTTTAAATAAAGACACAGACAAAAAAGAAAATAAATAAAAAACAAACACCCGATTATTTGCAAAAAAGAAGAAAAAAATGAAAAAAAAAAAAAAAAAAAAAAAAAAAGAAAAAAAAATCAAAATAAAAATATCAAAAAAAAACAAAAAAAACCCAAAAGGGAGAGGGGGGGGAGGGGGTATAAAAAAAAAAAAAAAGAAAAAATACATAAAAAAATAAAAGGGGGGGGGTTATAAAAAAAAGAAAAAAAGAACAAAAACAAAAAAAAAAAAAAAAAAAAAAATTTAAACCGCAAACTTTTTAGAAAATAAACAAAAATTAAAAAAAAGAGGGGAATAAAACACATATTTTTAAATAAAAAAGAAAAAAAGGAAAAAATAAAAAAAAGAAAAAATGAGGAGGGAGGGGGGGAAGGAAGGAGGATAAAAAGGAGGGAAAAATTAAAAAAAAGGAGAAGAAAAAACAAGAAAAGGAAGAAAGGAGGAAAGAAGTAAAATAAAGGAAAAAAATAAAAGTCTTAATGCTCCTATTATGTTCACTTTAGAGGTTTCAACTTGTCATATATTTGCATATATACATTTATGTGGTTGAACTAACTCACATGACTGCAATTCCATCCATCTTGATAGACACCACCCTCACATGCCCAACGTAGTCATTTATTGGTCCCCTTGTGCCTCAGTTTATTTAGTTTATTTTGCACGTTAAACGTGTGTCCTGCTTCTTGCTTTCGTTCACCTTCTCGAAGGCAGTGACTAAGCAAGCTGTTTTTGATTAACCCAGAACCTTACATTGCTTCTTGCTTCACCGTCTGTTGAACTACTTCTATATCATTCTTTTCCATCCTAAAGCTAATTTTCATGCTATAGTGCCCCCTACTGCGCCCTGCAAAGGCAGCCCTTTCAGGACTAGACTGCTAAATTGGTTTCATTCCGTAGATTCTCCTTTGCTATCAAGATACTGTGTTAGTTTACTAGCATTCTGACTGTCACGTATTCGGATTCTCACACGACTACGCCCCTTTGACATGACATAGGCTACTTGCAGTTTGTTCCTTTTTGTATCACACCCTAAAACACGTCGTATGTAGGAGACCCTACCATCGTGCCACCGCTTGCCATTTTACATTGTCTTTTTGAGTATTTATCTATGCGTTACTTCTTGACTTGGCAAATTCTTATTCGGTCCTATCCTACAGCCTCTAGGTTGGACTCGGATTTCCTCGGCGTACCATGGGGACGTCATTTTTCCTTTTATTCACCATGTTTATTTATTCTTGTGTTCTGAGAGATAGCCTCGGACTTTTTCGAACCCTGCCCTCCATGATACTTTCGGCATTAGTTACTAGGAGTACGCCCGTCTTATTTTGTATATCCTCAGTTTTCCTGCCATGCCTGACATGCGTTCTCTCAGGCTTGTCTCCAGGCACAGGATCCTACCTTACAGCTTTCACTGCAATTTTTCGAGGTGTGCACTGGACGACTCTTATATATGTTCCTGAGATTTTGGTTTCATTCCGCAGTGTTGCTTTTTTTGCACGTTGAACCACTCCTCTCGACTGCTTCTTACTAATGCATTATTCCACCTGGATAAAACCCTGTCTGAAGTTTGGAACTTATATTTGCGACTGATCCCCCTGATGACTTTTTACGCCTATTGTATGCGTCTGTTTGGCGCAATAAAATTTTGCGTATATTGATGTGAAGTTTTCTATCTCCTTTTGTGAATTCTTGCTCGGTGTGATTTTGGCTTAGCACTTAATGCTTTTGATTCCCACTTGCAACCACTGCGCACTGATATACACTGAATAACACTTGTCCTGTGCTCTTACTTCCTCCTGGAACTTTCGATTTTTTGACACTCCTCCTATTACCACCTATGCTTTTTGCTCGGGGGCATTTTTTTGTGTTGTGTTTAGCGCCCGTGTCGGTGATTGTCTTCTTCTTCCCACATTGGAAGACACGTTTCAGTTTCTACCCCTTCTGCTGTAATAGTAAGGCGACTCTTTACGGAAACGGATGCGAGAGAGAGATTACATCTCAGATTTTGCATGATATTTTAGCCCCCACTCTCACTCTCGCCCTGTAGCGTTGGTTGTACCCAGCATGCACTGTGTATCTAGTACAATTAGCGACCTGCCAAAAAATCATGTCAAGATGACATACGCTATAGGTCCCTTTCCTAACTTTAGTCTCAGCTTTTGACCTTTTCATATTTGCGAGCAACTTTCTTCTATTTAGTACTCTTGCAGTCTATACTAATGTTCCTAATTTATGCACTGTACGTCGGCTTCTCCTTTGCCTGATGTCATGAATTTCTCTTATTGCCCGTGGATTTACTACTCCGTGTTGTCATATTTTTATGGCCCTACTATATGTCAGAAAGGAGCACAGACGCAATTTGACATGTCTTACGCCATTATACCTGCACGCGTCTATAATAACCTACATGGTATGCCCCCAGGTATACCTCCAGTTTCCTGGCCTTCTCGAGTTTCTCCACGACCTCAGGTTGAATCTTCTGTCGTTGCCCTTGTCGTGTCACAGACGCGTACTTGCTACAACTGGACTACTCCTACTACCTCAGCCTGAGTGCCATCCAATGATGTGCATTGGCCCTGAATTAATTGACCGGCGTTCTTTTTTTTAAGTCACAGTCTCAGATACGTCTGTGTGTAATTATGCCACCATACGGTGTCCCCAAAAAAAAAGCTATGGCCATCACAGCTGGCTCTTTACAGTTCCACCAATTATTGTTTCTATTACCCGTAAATAACTTCCCTTCGTTTTCTCACACAGTGGATGAACTTAAATTGAGATCTGGTCACGCTACACACGTGAAACATTATGCCTTTAAACCACACTCCGGACTTCCATTCTCTCCACCCCCCCGAGGGGAGCGGCACCGACGAAGTGGCTTGGAGCGTATGTGATGTGTGACCCCTCTCTCTTGTGATTCTTGCCCATACCTACCATTTCTCTTGTCTGCCACAAGCTGTGAGTTATCGGTGTTCAACTCCCTATTATGTCTTTCCATGTTTTATTACCCTACGCGTGACTTCGCCTTTTTTGTGGAGTCCCCAACTAGTATGTCAGTTGCACACAAGTTACCTGTCAAAGACTGTCTAATGCATATTGTACACTCACTATAATAGCCGGTATTCTGGAGCACAGCCGGTTGGTAATACAGGTTAGGGCGTAGCATTCTGTTTTTCCCGGGACATTCCATTCGTCAAAGTGCCCATGGTTCATGCACACCTGAGGTTCTCACCAAACTCGTTGTGAGTCTCAATTCCTGGCCGCCGTGCCGTGACCTGTCTTTCCAACCTTGGTTTTGCCCTGTAGGTAAGACACTCCACTACATCTACTTTTCAACACTTTGCATGCAACTTCCTATAATGGTACTACGGAGTGTTATGCAGACCCGCTGCAGCTAATTTTATCGAATACCGCATTAGATATTCACACCCTGTCGAGCTAACCCCTGGCCGAAGACACACTGGACACTGCCTATTCTAGAGCTACTTCCATGTGCTACTACAAAGTATACACTATCTCGAAAAGCTCTCTTTTCCTGCCATTTTAAACTATGTGATACTTAATCATTGTCCGTTAGGCGTATGATTACTACTCGTTTCCTCCGTTCTTACGCACTTCCTTTTTATACATTTTTCAAACCCGTATGCATTATCGCGGCTTTTTGGTGCGCACCAGAATGGCCCAACCCGAGATTGTCCTTTATCTTGTATGTCTCTCGGGTATACTATCTTCCCCCTTTGAACAGAATTACCAACATATTTACTCCTGTTTTATTCACTATTATTAGTAGTTAGATTAGAGAGTCCCATTTCTCAGTTTGCCGAAAAAAAAAAATATAGCTTTACACAACACACCGCGTTACCCTCTTTCAACCTCACTCTTTTGTCCTACGAAGACGAATTACCACTTACTTATTGTCCTAAGTAGGGAGTTTCTTAGATTGGCGCGATTTGGGAATTCATACCAGTCATAGTTCGTGACGCTAGGATTAATGCCACCTGCTTTTATTGGTTGCAAGCTCCAACTCCACTCATTGCTTCATGACTTACAAGGCAACCCATTATTTCTTCGTCTTTTCACTTTCCCAAGCCTATGTCCGTGTCCCCTAGCCCGGCATTATGCCGTCCACAATTCACGTTGAGTAGACTGCCGCCACCTTGCCCTAAAAAAGCGATTTTTCTATTCATATAATAGAGTGATATCTCCACTTGATGGCTCATGTCTAGCGAGTTTTTACTTTGCGACCCTTTACTACTTCCACGGGATTAGATGCACCCACAACTCCTAGTGCCTCTAGAATTTTTCCATTTGCACAACTCCTCTGTAATATATTATTTTTTTCTTTTTTCTGCGTGAGCCAGTGTGAATATCTACTATTGAGCCTTTTAATTTCCTGTATCATAGTGCCGTGGCTGGGCACGTGTTTTTAGTGTCGCCATACGTTGTATAGTTTGTTACACTCCCTTGTCGTATTATGAGATAATAATTAACCTTTCAGACCCCAATAGCTTTTTTTCGCCCGTATGCGACCCATGCCGGGGCGTATCGGAGACCTAGGTACGAAAGGCTCACTGGCCTTCCATTTCCTTATGACCACACTTTAATTTGTTCGTTTGGGCTTTCGAGATTGTGCCAAGTTTCGCTTAAACTACGTCTCCGCCACCCGCCTTCATCCTGGGCCCTATTTCCTTTGTTCAACATCAATTGGATTACATCCAATTGGAGCTTTCCCGTCTGGTTTGCAACACCCCAGTGCCAGCTTCCCCTCATTGCCTTTTCTTGTCGTTTTGTTATCGCTATCACTTGCGTTAGTTTGACTTGGCCCTTTTTTCGGCAAAGGCTTAACCGGAACCTTCCAACAATTGCCATGGCGATTTGTAAAATTGGCATGCAGAGGTCCTGTCCTTTTCTCTTTTTTCATGTTTTTAATCTACTAATATGTGTTCATGCAGCTGAACCAATCGGGATTATTTGCGCTGAACTATATGTAAAGTTAGAGAGATTAGAAAACACGATAACCCATTACATTTGAGTTTAACTCCCGATTTTCAGATGACAGATCCATGACGTGACAGTATTTAATACTATGCTCTGCTCCTGTTGTGCACGTCGATAATATACCCACGGTCTTTTATTACAATTTTTCGTAGGTACCCTGCGACCTTTCGTGTTTAATTAGGAGATTTTTCTGGTGTTAATTACAACGTGAATTGTTGATTCACTTTCCTTTTCAACATTCTTCACCAACAGCTCGATGACTACCTCTTTATCTTCGTAAGGACTTCCTTAATGAAGACGTCTTGACTTCTGGCCCGTCTGGTTTAATGAGGCAAGCATTTCCGACGCGCTATTGTGGGAACCACCTTGTGCGCTTTTTGCCACACACGTTTCCCCTCTTATACTCACAGCGCTCCTAACTTTGATCATTTTCGGATCCTGTACTCGTATTGGCACTGTTATATTGCCTGCATGTTCCTCATTCGAGTAGCTCTTTCCCCAGCCTTCTTTGGTTGTTTGGCGCCCTTTGCGGTACACACTCTGCATGCGTGCAGAATTACCTTCACAACATTTGTACCGAATATATAACTTGCGTCAACGTTTTGATTTAAGGCTGGATTCCACATTAAGATTTATTGCTTCCCCTGCTCCTGACAACTGTTCTTATTATCTTTCCTCCTGGTGTCTTTTCATTACTGGATCTATTTTTTTTGACTAAAAACTAAATATGTTATACCATTCTTGTTTTGCACATCGGGGGAATTCTTTTGTGTTGTAGTTTTTTTTGAGGTAAGAGCGCTTTGCCCTTTGTGTTGCACTCAGGCCTTTTTACACGAGGAGACTCGTTATCGTGAGACTGTTTTGAGCCTGCATATGGCATCTTTTCCGTTGCTCTTCAAACTGCGAATTTCCATTATACAAATCCCGAATCTCTCCATTTTCTGAGCTTACAGATACACGAGAATTTCCCCGAATTCAGCCTGGCTGAGGAGTGCAGACTTCGATGATTAAATGTAATGTATGAAACCCCTCTACTAATGCCCACTGACACACTTAACCTTTGAGACACCACCTTTGACCCTCCCTAACCTTTGCCCGGTTGGGTGTCACCACTTTCATTCCGAGCTATTTTTGCTGATCTCTCTTCAGGACGCTTTTTCTGACATCTGTCCGGGTTTAAGGTGCCAAAAATCGTATTGACACGAAAGTCCATAGTCTTTCCCCCTTTTGCTACCCAGAAACGTACTTTGGCTTTGTTGCAACATCTACACCATATCTTGGTTCAATGTGCTTGTATTTTTAGCGTTCCGAGGTAAAAAATGCGTTGCAATTTGGTGGCACAAGTCACTACGCCTAATTCATAAAGCAATTGGCTCTGTTGCTTCAAGATTATAAGCACACCACAACGAGTTACTAGTCACTTATATATTTAATTGTTCCAATGTCTCCCTTTCTCACCATCTACAGTTTGAGTTCCAGCATTTTATACACGAGGGCCATTGTTTCATGGCTTTGATATTATTTTGCAGGCGCAACGACGCCTGAAATTCTGTGGCACACCGTAAGGTAGCCTTCCTGCACACCCACTCTCTTCAAGCGGTTCGAAGTTCACTCCGGCTAACGTTTTTATACATGGTAATTGCTTTTTTTTACCCCACCTACCCGTCTCCTCTTTTTGCCACCGTTTGTCTGCGGGCTTAATCTCTTGGTAGCCTGAACACACCCGGAATCTATTAGTAGTTTTTCACCCTAATAGGCGAACCTCGAGCCCCTCGGATTGCATCACATATCCCTCATATCCATACTGTCTTATCCACTTAATGCACCCATTGTTCGGATATCCTACGCGATAAGGCGCCTTCCTGGGGGTCTCCTGTGTGTTTTCCCCTATTGCCTGTACGTATGGATAATTGACACCCTAAAAGATGTGAGCCCATAAATAACCAGTGACCCCAATCTCTATTTTCGGATTTTACATTCTGCTAAAGCCCATATCAACATAACAATTCCACTTTCTTGCCTCTTCTGATTAAGCACTAGACACAACACAAAACTACTTTATACTCTGGATCAGTATAATAGCAAAATCACGGGATACTACATATTATCTGCAGTTATCTATTCTTTTAGGTCTTTGAGACGCTAGGGGCTAAGACCTGTCGCGCTGCACTATTTATCCCACTGTGACGTGCTTCGAAAGAACTCATGACACATCATACCCCTCATGTAATTGCTCCAGGTGACGTGTACATTGACTCAGGATCTTAATCCCGGTTGAGCGTGCGTCGGAGGCTTGGAGTTTCCTCTCAACATAACCATTGCCTTTTTATGGCCCCTTTGACTTCCTGTACCTGCCAAGTTATAACCACTAGAGAAGTATGACCACTGGTTGCGTAAGCGAGATGCCCGGCAGGGGCGAGAACAGGCTGCAACTATTCTGCTATTTGCACCAGTCAAATTAGTTCCGTGTATCTTTATTTGAGGCGGTTCATTGCTCGGATGTCGCGTGTCTTTACGCTTTGGCGTGTTTATTGTTTGGCTGAAACGCCCTTTGGCCCTCCCAGTCGGAGCCGTTTCCATATTACTTTTGAACACAAGTTCGTCCGGCCCGGACATTAAGCTCTATGTTCCATTTCTTGATGTTTTTCCACCACCCCACCAATACGCATTGTTGCACCTGGTGTTCTTTCCCACATTTTCGCACCCCCCGACACCAGATTTTTGACTCGTCGACCATGGAGTTCAACAATATTTTACCTTGTTTTTTAACGATCCGTCGAAGTCTCTTTTTCTAGATTACGTTGCTTGGGGTGGCAAGAGCAATGTATATTTTCTGTATATAATTCACAACCTCCGCCTCAGTTTATCGTTTTTACCGTAATTCCAACGACACCCACACAATCTTTATGCCTTAGAATTTATTCCTTTGACAATAGTTCCTTCTGACTTTTGCTCGAGGTACTTCATACTTTTGCATTGCATGCTCCGCGCCTTGATTTTGACTTTCGACTCCCTCTTGTAACCAGGCTGTTGTCTGGTTACATTTATTGTCACTAGCATTATAGTTGAGACTTGGCATTGCCTATCCTGCTACGATTGGTCCCTGCTGCTCACAAATCTGCTGACTGGCTTGGGTTTGCTAATTCCCAGGTCTAACTCATCTTCCCTTGACACTTGGCTTTTGATCTGGGATGGTGGCTGATCCATCATGGCTCGCGACTAGACTTCGTTGGTCATGTTTTTGTGTTATTTTCTTTACCTAAAAAAAATTTTCCAATATTTGTCGCTTCTGTGCATCCCTTTCTTATTTCTTTCTACTGTTGTCATGACATTATAAATATAGAAATTATATACAACAAAATTATTAAGAAAAAATTAAGTACTAATGCAAACATAAAAAAATCTCCCATTAAACCAAAAAAACACACACAAACTTATATTCGTATTCTGAGTAAGTGGGGTATTTTCGGGCACCTTAACTTCTTTTTTAAACGGACTAAATCGCACTACTATCCTTACGGCCCTGGTCCCCCAGTTTACTGTTATGTTTGTATTTGCTCCTCTCCACAATAATTTTTATCCACTCCCTTCACCTGATTAATTCATCTCCTTCACTTCATATTTGCTTAATGTTCGTTAGATCCAGGCAGGGGCACAAGAGACGCACATTCCTATACTTTGAAAAGCCGCTCATTAGCTCTACATGTTAAATACATAATTAATTTAGAGCGTTCATTGCTCGGTATACGAGTGTCCACTCTTCCCTTTGGAGTGTCTTTGTTCTGGCTCCGCCCTTTGGGAAAAACTAACGTAGAGGGCAGTCTTCAATATTCTGTTTTGTCAAAGCAATAAAGGTAAAACGGAAAAAGGAAATCAGAATCTTGTTCAATATTCTGTTTTTTCAAAACAAAAAACTAAAAATTGATTGCAAATAAGTGTTCAATTTACATAATTTTAGCAACAAAAAGAAAAAAACGATATCTTAAGAATACGGTAAAAGGAAAAAAACTGTTCATTTTTTCAATTGTTTGATTTTAGAATCTACATAGTAAGGTCTATTTCATTTCTGATAGGAATTATTGATGGACGACTGTTTTTCTGTTATTTTTCACCAAATCAGAATCAGTTTTCGCTTTTTCCGTTTCCAAAACAGAAAAACTAATTCCTTTAGCACATATAACGCGTATTCACTTACACTTATGCATGCGGTCAATTCATAATTTTGAACTGCGGTCATTTCATAATTTTGCATTGCATAGATTTAAGACGCATAGCTTTACTGCCTTTAGGACCACCTACCATATTGTTGTAAAAAGGCATGTCTGTATAAGTGCTATTCATTGTCATGCTTATAGTTAGGCATTGGCATTGCCCATCAATGAATAGCTCTGGTCAACAATAGATGACCACTCATGCATGATGGCATATCAGGGTTTGATACATTACCAGGTATGCTCATCCATACACTTGACACTTGGCTTTTGGATCTGGACTGGTTGACATCAACACTCTTGGATCTCAGAAGCTGCTTAGTTGGTAAGTTTTATGTTGTTTTATAACCTTTTAACTCTTTCATACTTTGTAGATTCTGTGAATCCCAAACTTTAATATAACCTTTATTATAATACTGTTTGTATGCAATTATATCTTTCTATTGATATATTCCTCCCCATTATTCTATGTTTATTCCATGGCGATCCTGGGTTATTAAATCGGCCATTACAATTATTGTTTACCCAGGCCTACGCCATAATATCAATTTAAAGGAAATGGCTAGAAAACTTACGCTCTTATATTCTTGAATCTTGTTTTGATCAATCAATCTCAAATATTTTATCAACAATCAACAATTAAAAAATAGATCTATAAATCTAGATCTAATTAATTTAGACCTGTAACTGTTAACTTAGATCTACAAGTCTATAAACTTAGTGATGGAAAATTTAAGTAGGGCATTAACACACGCCCGAGCGTGCATTATCGGTGAATGCAGTGCACCGCGAGATAGCTTTGGATAGGGGTCGCGCTGCAACGAGCCGCAGGCGAGTGCAGCTGCGCCCCATCCGAAGCATCGAGCGATCACTGCATTTATGTTTAATCGCACAATACAGGGAAGTGTGTTAACGCTTTTATAAAATTGCGACATTGCTCTAGTAGATCTTGAGTTACTTACCAAAAAAATTCCAAGGGATTATCCTTTGGAATTTTTGGTACATGTAAGTAGCTCAAGATCTACATCACGATCGTCATCCAAGAAAAGTAAACAAAACACGGAAAAGACCCGGATGTATGTGTTATCACCTTTTTTGCGCCGCAAAATGCACACTAGTGCTTTGCATCGAAAATTCAGCATGCACACGTGACGCGTTTTGACCAACCACGATGCGTAAAATCACAGAGCCATTTTATTATAGTATAAATGCTAAGAGCTGTTCAGGACATACGCACGTACGCGTGCGTAAGTGCGTCATTTACATACCAAACTTAACTGATCATCGTACCACCCTCACTTGTACGTCGCGTCGGAAGCAGAGCCGTAAACCTAACCTCAGCTGATCTGTCTACTACACAAACCATAGCTACACTTATACTTGCACACGTGGAGACTGGAACATTGCAAAGGTAAAGCATTTCTATATATATTTCTTTCTGTATTATTATTTCCCGGCCCCTCCACAATATTGGCGACGAGGATAAATCATTTTTAGTTGTATTTCTTGTCGATTTTATATTTTTTACCGAGCGTTGATTCCGACTGCAGACTTCGCTTCGGGCGTGGTCGGTATAGTAAGGAGTCGCCGCCATCTTGAATTTTTTGATATATCATTGGAATAAATTTTCTTTCGGACTTTTTGGCTCAATTTTTTTGAGAATATAAAAAAGAAATCTCATTCAATTATTATTTGGATGAGGAATCTTAATTTTTGATAAAAAGACTCTTGAAAACTAATTCGCAAATTAATCATTTATTTTTTCCGATTGGCACCGTCCGCTTGTATGTGTGTGAGCCGCAAGTTTCTAGCTGTTAGCGAGATAAAAGTGGCCAGCACCGAACAGCGGACAGGCGCTAATTTTGGATTAGAATATTGATTCAGCGATTCTTATTTCATTTTCAAGGTAAGATATCCAGATATTTTGTTTAATTTGTTTTTTATTGATATTCCCCCCATTTTCGGTCGTGCTATGTATATTGCTGGGCGCGCGATATATTGAATTGTACTAATTTTTTTGCTTTGTGTGTGAGTGTGGCGTGAGCTGAAGTGCTGCGAGAGCGAGTTTCCTCTGAGAGGAGCGAGTGTTTGCTGTTCAGTCGCCTGTTGTTGTTTTCCGCTTTTTGTATTATCCTCGACATTGTGAGCTTGTATGTTTGCTGATTGTGCTAATTTACTATCGTAAATATAAGTATTTTTGTTGAGTGGATTTTTGGAATTATAAATTTTCAAGTCTGAAATTTTGGTCAATCTCAGTCACACGCTGCTGCTGCTGCTGCTGCTGTTTAAAATTACGAGTGGATGTTTATGTTGTAAAAAAAAAAAAAAAAAAAAAAAAAAAAAAAATCTGCTGTTGGCTGTAAAGCATAAAGAGGTTACATTAGTTGATATTGTTGGTTGATATTAAAATTTTTTGCTGCTGCTGCTGCTGCTGTCCGTCACATGGTATTATTTAATAAAACAGCGGTGATTCATGGGGAAAATATGTTTATTGGTTTTGTTCTACTAACTAAATTATATTTGGCTGCTGTGCTGCTGCCGTTGCCGCGAGTTTAAAAAGATTCCACGAGAATAATATTGTTGTTAAATAAATATTCGCTGCCTGCTTGCCTGGCTGTGTCTGGTCGAATTTAGTTTCTTGATTCTTTTGGGCTTGAATTGACTTTAAGTCGTTGGAAGAATGCATCCATAATCTGCGATATTGGATTTAATACTTGCCTGTTGCCTGCTGTATTCGAATTGTGCGTGCTGATCCCAACTATTCTTTGGGCTTCCTATTTTGGGAAAGTAAGATCTAGTTGCTATAAATTATAACTCTACTTGTATTAAATTGTATATATGTTTAACATTTCAGTTTGATACTGCAACAATTTTGTTACTGCAACTAAGACAAAAGCCTCTGATCGCAGTTGCACGTCTGTTGTTTTTCTTTTTGAAATTGTTGTCTGGAGGATAATATTTTTCTTCGGCAAAGCTAGCCTCTGCAATTTCTTTTTTATTTAATTTTGGCAGGAAAAGTAGTCTCTATCCCTACAGGAACAATCTTTTGTAATCTTCAAATATACATTGGCCAGTAAAATTAGACTTCACATTAATGGGCATAATAGGTTGATATGGAATCAAGACTTAATTCTTTTCCTGGGGAGACAGCTGTGATGGGTCTGCCTGGAGTTGGTGGGATGGCCACTTGCCCTGCTGCGCGAATCACTCGAAGCGATGGGAGGCAGCCGAACTTAAGCTCTGAAACATTCCTGCCTCATACGCATTATACCGTAGGCAGAGCTTTTGGTGGTACATGTATAGCCGTTTGACTTATCAGCCATCTAATCCTTCCCATCACAAGATCGTCAGGAAGTGTGCGCTTTGGCCCGAGGGAGAATGAGCCCTTCTTCATACAGAGCACTCATTGTCAGGTCCCTTGAGGAAGCGAGGCCCACAGAGTAGCCATGCAACATAATGTACATGGCCTGTTGGCCAGCCCTACTCAAACACGACCTCAAGGGGCCCAACCTTTATTGGAAAAAGGGAAGGCCAGGTGGGCACGTCTGCCCCGCAGCCTACCTGCCTCCCATTAGAAGACAGGCAAAAGTTTTCTTTGGGGCCCGATTAACTGTCGTGCGCCTGAGTATACCTTGGCACGCCCCGAATGTGGAGGCAATGGGCCAAGTTGACACAGGCCAGAGTGTTCCAGGTACCCCTCTAAATCAGATCTTCCATTGGAATCTCCGTTTGGACTCCGCTCACAGCCGATCCCGTTGCCAACTCGGTTCATACGGGTTCAGGATGGTGTCCAGGGTCAGCCTCCTTCAAGTTCAGGGTGCCCCAAGCCGGCATGGTCCCTAATCAAAGCACCACCATTAATCTGGTGGCCCTCACCACAGTTTAAGGCACTGGCCCAGGGTCCATGCCTCTACAGTTCAGGGTGCCCAGCCGGCCTATGTCTAAACAAGCAACCCCCACCATTATTTGGTGGGCCCTCAAACCAAGTTTACACTGGCCCAGGGGTTCAATGCTCTCAATGTTCAAGGGTGCCCAGCTGGCTATGTCCCAATCAAGCACCCCCCATTGTCCTTGTGGCCCTCAACAACAAGTTCAGGTGCTCAGCTGGCATTGTAACAATCAAGCACCCCCACCATGTCCTTGACCCTCAATCCACAGTTTTACACAGGCCCAGTATGAATGAAAATGGATGGCGCAATGTTTTTTCGATGATGCAGTTCGATGCCATTTGGAGAATGGGGCAACCTGTCCCCTCCGTACGGCCAATCCCACTGCACTTTACGGTGGGATTTTGTCCACCCTGGCTTGGAAACAATCAACCAATGCTAATCCCAATGTCAGGGCCCCTCAACTCTCTCCCTCAATGGAAACCAGCTGAGATTTAGGAATGGGTGTCCAAAACTCCATTCATCAACACCGATGACACCGGGAGGGGACAATAGGTGGCCCGAGTTTTTTTATGACCAATAGATTAGAGCGATCCATCCGCAAGTAACTGATAATATGGACAGCCGACACAAATTCGGCCGCCCCCGTGCTGACGCGGCTTGCATCGGCATCGGCTTCGCGTCATGAACAATGAGAGCAGAAGGCCGACCATTGCCGAAGAAAAATTTTCTTTCGACGGCAAATGAAAGCTGGACGGCATTCTAATCCAAGTTCCCAGCTATACACAGAGAAGGAATACATGTCCTGATTCCGAGAAAAAAAAATATCAATTGTGTCCTAGCGTTGACGGCCCTTGAGGCGAGCAAATCCATGGCCTCTATCCGAGAAAGCAACTCCGGATATTCCTCTTTACGACTGTGGTTGCCAAGGCTGGAGAGGCGGTTTGCTCTTCAAGGATAGCGGAAGTAGCTCGCATAGCAAAGTTCCAACGACTCTACCAACGTTAGATAATGAAGATCTGGTCAAGTGGGCTGACCAGACTTAAATGACCTTGGCAGGCCCAGGCCTTCAACGGTCCCCTGCCCGACAAGTTCGCAAGGAAAACTTGTGGTGGCAAGGTTCCTGTCAAGGGCGCCCAAGATAAAGAACCGCGGAACACCATGTGTTTTAACTTCACGGCCGGGGACACTAGATGATGCCATGACTAAAATACAAGTGGTAAAATCCAGTTCAAACCCAGAAGACATGCATGGCCATGGCCCCCGGCTAAGAAAAAGAAGTAAGGCAGCTCTCGGATATGGAGATGGATGAAACCGACCTCGGGTACAGAAGATGTCCTCCACAGGAAAAAGTTTGCCCCTCAAAAGAAAAATTTCTAGCCTGAAAAGCTAGAATTGGTGCTTTTGGAGGCCCCAGAATGAAGTATGGGCATAAAAAGGATTTCGATGGTCGCTGCAATCAAAAGACCTGTCAAGGAACAACTCAAGAACTTGTGGGTGTTGCCTTCAGGAGCCAATTTTGAAGGGTATACCTCCGGCCTGCCCCCATCACACCTGAATAAAGACAGAGAAAATCTTCTGGCCAAGTTCCGGGTTACAGCCTGGACAGGCCGAGATATAAACTCTAAATAGAACACCGGATAGACCCGAGGTAATAACTCCAACCGAAACTCCAGATAGGTTCGAGGTACAATTCACCCGAACTCCAGATCGGATGGTAAGTCTGACAGAAAGCCAGTCTCAGGTCTTACAGCAATCCGATCGACAACGGAAAAAATTCACAGGCTTGTTATAAACTGTGGGGGAAGAAAGGCCAATTTCAGTAGGGCCCCTGCCCCATAGTTAGGAAAGCCTATGCATATAATCCAGTAAGGGTTGGTCACCTTCGAGAGGTGGAAATGGACTGGGATCGGAGGGTGGGAGTCCCGCCCCCGATCCGATCAGAGAAATCCCCAAAACTCCCGTTCTCTCATTCCATTGAAGGACAGTCACCATGTGCAAGATTGCCCCGTTGGGAATTGTTCCAGGGAGCTGGAAATCTCCCAGGAAAGACTGAAGTCCCTTGGGGAAAATACCCATGGCCACCGAACATTCCACCGGGAAACATTTCCATTGAAGGACAAGTCCCCCCCACAGCGAAGACTTGCCTCGAGACATTGTTCCAGGGACCCTGGAAAATCTCCCAGGGAGACTGAAGTCCCCTTGGGGATCCCAACCAATGGCCCACTGAACATTCAACCGGGACATTCCTTGTGAAATCAGTGAAAGATCAGATGTGGAAGAGTTTGTTTTGTAGAGTTGCATCTTACTTCAACATTGAAGCGTGGGACTAGAAGTTTGAACAATAAGTGCCATTACAGCTGTTTTTGGACACCTGCAGGCAGCTGTTACCATTATTTCTGAATAGGCTATTTCATCGCCTCCAGCCTCAGCCGCCTATTCCTAAAGCCAAAGGTAGTTCCTTAAGGGGGCTGGCCGAGAAAATGTCAATGGAATGGGCATTGTTGTAGGGCTATCAATCTCCAGCTGGGTACCCAAAATACTCAGCGAGAGGATACATGTAGCACCGATAGCGGAATGAAATGTTAATTTGCGTTGAAATCTATTCGAAAGCACAAACGCCAATTTCAAGCATTCCAAATGCTATCTTTAACTTTGAACGGTGAAGAAATGCCAATTATACAAGAGAAGAAAATTGGAGAATTCGTCGAGGGTGGTGGGTGTAAGACAAGGGCGTTTTGCAATTCCTGCCAGTTCGGTGGCGAAGGGTTAGGGTGTTCTTGTGCAATTAGCTCTGGCCCCCATTTTTGGTGGAACCCTTGCCTAAAATCACCCACGACTGTTCTTATCCCCCGAAGTCTTCATATGGCAAGACGGAGATAGAAAAGGTTTCCTAAAAACCCCTCGGATAGATCTTGTAAGATACGAAGAGTTGATATAAATTGGGAAAGCTTATCAGTTTCGGTATTGGAAACGCAACGTAAAGCCTTGTAATGGTGTTACAGTAAGGAGTGGGTCAGTACTACAGATACTTTCTTTGACTTAGAATCAAACGCCTCACCTTCAAGATCTCTGGAGCCCCCCTCTAGTAGGGGCTGCTCCAGAGGAACAGAAGAGTTGCGAAGGCTTCTACTTGAATATGATCCAGTAATTTGCAAAGGATGAGTTTGATCTAGGTGAATTTTCCATGAATAACTCAATAACATAGAACACTGGCGATGCGAGGCCAAAATAAAGCAAAAGAATGAGGCGGAACCCCCTTACTTTTGTTCAGGAGACAGGCCACATCTTGAATAAGATGCCTTTGCCGCTGGGTCATCCCAAGCCCATCAAAGTCGGAAATGGGCCTCGGCTTCCAGTGGTTAGTGGCGGAAGAAAAGACGGAGGGTCCGAGGTGCAATTGACTACGAACAGTTGATAACAAAATGTTCCAGAAGACGTTTTACCCCATTAAACCAGTGTTTGAGAAATCCTTGATACTCTGGCTGGCACACAAGTGGTAAAATTCGAAACTTGAATCCAAGCAGCCTATTGGCAAAATTGAAGTTTCTGAGTCGGACAAGAACAAAACGGCCTTCGTTACGAAACATGGGCTGTAATATTCGTCCGCATTGGGTTTTTTTGGCCTGTGTAATGCCCACGGCCCATTCCAGCGCGTGATGAAACTTAGTCCTGAGAGGTTTCTTCACATGGACGTGCTCTGCATTCTTTGGATGATGTTTCTGGTAATGGGTAAATCATTCAGACATATCGAGAATTTAAGAGCAAGTCCTGGAACGTTTCAAGGATAAAAACTCAAACTGAAAGCCCTAAAAAGTGTGCCTTATTTCAAGAGAAGTGGAATTTTTGGGTAGAGAAGTGGACCGCTACAGGTTGCAATCTAAACAGAAGAGAACATTCGAAGGGTGGTTGAAATGGCCTAACCTAAACTTCCATAAGAAGTAGAACAATTCTAGGGTTAGCCAACTAACCATAGGTGTCATGAAGGACTTAATCGCGGGTGGCTGGACAGTTAATGAAGCTTTACAGGTAAGAAATGCATTTTTGTTTTGGACGGATTGTCCATCAGGAAGGCATTTGACAAATCCAAGCTCTATTGACCTCACGCTCCGTGCTTGCATTTTCCCAAAACGCATACGACCGGTTTTCAATACTAGAACCACGGATGCAATCTAGCACAGCGATCCGAGCAAGCGCTATTGCAAAGTTCAGAACCGCGAGGAAGAAAGGTTAATTAGCAATATGGGCAGTTTTATCACTTTCTTCCTCAGCAAAGGAACTACTGCCGTCACTCGTCGTGAGCTTTTAGCGCCTGGTGCTATTTTTGCAGACAGTAAATAGCATTTAAACCTTCCCTAAGGTAGGCCATTTCCTATCAGAAAAAACAGATCAGGCAGTTTGACCATGGCTGCTTAACTTCAAACGCCCAAATAGGGCAGTTGTCCCCTCGATGGCTCGAGAGTTAGGGGCAGTTTTGATATGCAAATTAAACCGCGGCCTTGGTTAGAAACGCGCACTCTAACCGGCTGATTCCCTTCACGCATTCCGGACACTGAAAGTCCGACGTGTTGAAAGATTATGACTTGGTGTGCGTCTACAGGATTTTGCCATGTGGCG